>PVIR01013276.1:0-42670 GCA_004026965.1 Petromus typicus
CCTACTTCTCAGAGATTCTAACAGCAACAGAACACCCACACCTGGCATGAGCTCATGCCACTCCACGTGTGCCGCCCACTGTACCTACACTTCTTGCCTTCCAGGGCTCAGGCAACTTAATCCTGTGTCCACAAATAAAGTCGGTGCTTTGAACCATTTAGTTCAGAAGAGGATCGCTCTGGCCCGGCCATCCCAGCCCTGAAAGCATCGCTTCCTAGGTGTGATGCACCCTCTGGGAAGGACAGATTTCCTTCTTCTACGGCAGGCTCAGGCCGGGGGATCATCATGTCCCGGGAGAAAGTCAGAGACGCCAACACTCAGACCGCCTGATCTCACTCACGTGCGGAACCCAAAAATGATTTGTGTGATGGAAGTGGAGAGTCACAATATGCTCAGCACCTCAGCAGAGGAAGAGTTTATCAATATGTCGATAAAGAGTCTGAGATGTCCAGCGACGACAGTCGGTACCAAAGCACTAGAAGCCTGGAAATCGTGAAGAGATTCGTGTTCTCCCCCACTGAACAGACTGAAGGACACAAATCGAAGGACGTGGGAGCTGACCCACATGGTAGCAGCCTGCTGTCGTCCAGCCATGCACTGTGTGTTTGCTCAAGCGTCCCACAGTACATGATGGAGGCGCACGATTTTCATTTGTGACTGAAGGGAAAGGAGGGTGGGGGAAGGAAAAGGAACTGTAAGCAAGAGATGGATGAGAGATAAAAGTCACACGATGTAAGGAAGGAAGGGAGTGGGAGAGAGAAAGAGATGGAAAGAAAAGAAAGGAAGGAAGGAAGGAAATAAGGAAGAAAAGACACATTTTTTTTAAAAAAAGTGACAGAAGTTAATCCATCTCCTCTCCACCTCTGCCTGGACCACTTCCATCTGGGAAGTGTGTATGACTTGGTGAACTGTCTTTACAGCCAGGAAGACTCACTGTCATGGGGCCCCGGTCCCCTGGAAGTCTGCAGAGAACAGTGTTCACCCCACCTCCCCATGTCCCATGTCTGCGTGGAAAGTGAATCCAGCACATGCGATGGTCAAGTCTGACCACCAGGAGGCAGAAGTCGCCCAAGCCGGGGACCGTGATGCAACAGAGGACCCCGATGTCGCCTCCCACAGAGAGAAAGTTCTCCATGCGGTGGACGAGGAGGAGGAGAAGGTGCCGTGCCTGTGTTTCCACCTGGATATTTAGTGCGCAAAGACTGGCTAAGATGATGATAAAGAAAGTGCTCTTCGATTGTTCTGACTCACCTAGCTCAGATCCAAGTGAATATGCATTCTGCATCTGTTAAATGTTTCAGAAAGCATCCAACTAAGCAGAAGGAGTTCTTATAAAAAGTAAGGAAAACAGAGAGCCATTCACAATGGCATCAACGTGCGGTCTTAGGAGGGCTGAGCGTGGAAATCTAGCGAGGGTAATTTCCTGACTCAGCATGACTATGTCAAATCACAAAATAGATCGATAATCCATAATAAAGCCTGAAGACATGGCTGTATATGAAGGCCTTGAGCTTAATCTGTAGTAACATACACACAGACACAGACACACACACACACACACACACACACACACACACACACACACACACACAGAGCAAAATATGATAAAACAGTGGAAACGTGATAAAAAGTCACACCTCAAACTCTCCAGTGGGAGCAGAGTGGGTAGACCAGTTGCCTTCATAGACAGCTGAGAGACCTAGGTCAACACAGGTACTTTGAGTCCCCGTCACACTCTTGGTGATGGATAATGCTTCCACAGCAGTGGCTTGTATACATGCCCAAGGGGCCGCTGACATGTCACACATAGTTCTGGTGGAATGTCACGGTGCCGTCTCAAAGCCCAGCCTGCCCAAGCTTCTGTGGGGAGAGAAACCAAGACCTCACAATGGAGACCAGGAGAGAATCTACGCACACATGTTTTCTGTGTTTCCCACAAAAGTGGCCAAACAGGTGGGGGCCAACCTCTGATTTAAAAAAAAAAACCACAAATTCCACAGCTTGTGACATAGCTTCCCAAACAGCCGTGTGGCCTAAATAACCCTTCCAAATTCTAGAGTCGGAAACACAGGTGGGTAATGATTTCCAAGCTGTGAGCCAGCCATCGGGGTAAGAAATCCATTCAAGTTGCTGCTGGATCGTTGAACTCACTGATCTTCGTTCCTGGGTGACATACAACATGCAGAGGAGGAAATACAACTGGCCCTTGGATGCCCACTTTCCCGGGGTGATATTGCCATCCGCTTGAGCTGTATTACATCATCAATGATGTCTGAAAAGAAAGATGTTGCCGCCAGCAAGGACCCACTGTGAGATGTAAGCATCTATGAGCCTTTGTACCAGGGTCCATGGAGATGAACATTTGACACTTTGGTGTGTATGCAGTTATAAAAAGTATGTGTATCGGACAAAGGTGTTCAGGTCCCTAACACGCCTGGAGTGTAATAGTTCGTACTCGATGAGCAGTGTTTGTGGTAAGTGGCAAAACTGAGCAACTTGGCTTTCTTTAGACTCGACTTTTAATCCTACCTCTGGTCTTTAGGAGAGTTATTCAACCAGAAGATTTTCAGCATCGACTTCATTCCCTCTGGAATTCAACATGGTTTTGATCTGCTTGACAGAGTTGAAGGAGATAAAGAGTAGTAACGTTTACAATAGCTTTGTGCCGGGTAAGCAGTGAACATTCAGGGATTCGGTGTGCAAGCCCACAGTGACGACTATGGAACACGTACAGTAACTCGGCACCTCTTTCAGACATCAATTATAGGTTCCCTGAAAGGAATCACAGTTTGTGAGTGGATCTGGAAAGGTCACTTGGATGGCGGTTGCAGGGGTCAACACAAGACACAAACACGTACGTACACAGTGAGCATCGCAAATTGGGGTAGGAGGAGTTGAGCCACAGAGGGGCAAGTTTGGGGCGAGACTCAAGGGAAGTTTTCTGTATCTCTGTTGCCTAGGTGGCCGTTTTGTTTCTTTAGGAGTCAATGTAGCACATGGATGTTCTGAGTAATGGGGTCAAAAGAGAGTTTGTGATGAGTCGGGAGGGTGGGAGGAAGCAAACATTTTCACTCACATATTCATATCCAGGGGTGAATGGTGGTTTCTGCTCAGCTCCATAGAGCAGCCAACATCCTCGGAGGTGGCAAACTTATTGGGGATTGGTGAAGATCAGCTGCTTCCAATCTTTAGATACTTAATTTTGAAATCTGTATTTGTTGAGATATTTTGATGTTCATCTTTAGATAGTTATATATTGAGATATGTATCTGCTTCAAATCTTGCAGTTGACAAAACTGCCTTGTGAAATAGACAGGTATGCGTCTAGGAGAATTCCCACCTTAAGTAGAAATAATTCTGTTCAGTGACCCCTAAGACCTCAGATAATAGGTTAAGATGACTTCTCCCTAATTGGTGAGGATAATCTGACTTTCTTCTTAGTGTAGGAGGATATCTCCTCTGGCAGGTGAATATAGAAGCAATCTTTTGTGCTACAAAATCAGCCATAATGGTCTTTTGTTTTATGAGAAGTACCTCGTGATTTTTTTTTTTTTTTGTTAAAGTGGGTCAAATTGGACGAGGATTACTGAGAGATTTCGGCTATCACAAGTATGGTCACTGGTCAGCGACTGGTTCAGTAGTGCTGATGTACTGTCCGGCAGACTAACAACGATACCTTCGGAAGGTGCGGGAGTACCGTCGCAATATCACCTATAGGAACCTTTAAAAAAAGTTTAAAATTTATTTATAATTGGTGAATCATTGAACAGAGTATTTATGTATGAGGTGCCATGTGATTTCAGTCATGTGAAAAAGAAAAAAAACCACTTCTTTATGTATCTCGGTGGAGGGTGTCAGTTAGTTGATTATCTGAAGGTCTTGGGGACAAAGATCCAGGTAGAGAGGAGATTCTCCCTAACATCTGTTTCATTATAAAAACCTATACTCTTTCCACCTCTGGGCAACTGCTGTCATTTTTAGCTGATTCATCTCTTTAGCCTTCTTTTCTTTGTAAGGAAACATTCTTTATCCTTCTGTAGAACGGATGATGATAATCTGAAACAGTATTTTTCCTTTCCTGAAGTAGAGAAGTAACACTTGGACTTATCGCCAGGAAATAATTCAAAGATAGGGCTTACTTTCTGGTTAGCAGTGTGTCTGTCTGTGACTGTTAAGACCTTCTTCTGACCTGATCACCCCCCTTGTACCCTGCTCTGTTTTGCTATTAGCTCTTCCACTGCGATATGTTTTTCTGCCCGGATTGAAGTCTGGGATTGAGCACACAGACCACGAGCGCCTCCCCTGCCCCATGCCATTGCGCCATTTCATTTGAACATTTCTCAACATGTGTGCTACCAAAGGTTTGCAAATCTTCTCTACGGACAAAGCAGGGTGGCTTTCCATAAGCAAAAATAAAATCCTGCCCAAATGCTTTCTGAAAAGATGACGGGATGGGGTGGTGATGGGGAGGCAGAATTTGTGATAAAGACAAGGCAAGTCCCGTTTCAAAGTCTCCGTCTCCCTGAAAATCATCTCCAGAGCTGGCACATAGCACTCTTTCAAATAAAAGGGGGTCTGTGGTGTGCTTTGCTTTTCAAAGTCATGCATTCAGAATGCAAATGGCCTGGCAGGGACATGCCAAATCATTTCCTTTGCACCCTTGGTTTAACTGCTTGATTCTCTTATCACCATTCTTTTACAAACTCCCAGTCCGAAGAGGGACTCCTCATATTTTTCAGAGTTATTTTTTTTTCTTCCTCTCCTCTGAAAAAAATAAGCATATCAGTCACAGGCTTCTTTGTCCCGGTGGCTCTCTTTTAGAGAATAGGCAAAACCAATTAAGAACTCGCAGCACCAGGCTGTTCACGCAGTTTAACATTAGCGAGAAAAGGAAATCAATGTCCTTGAAATCTAACCCTGCAGTGGCGTCTTTCCATCACTGATGAGATAGAGAATTTGTGAAATAATTTTCTCAGTTTCTCCCCGTACATTTGAAGTGCAGGCCACGAGACTCTTTGAAAAGCCCCTGTATGCTGCGACCTTGCCCCCAGTTCCCTCTCCACCGCTTTGTTCAAAAGGGGGCTTTTGTAAAACCTCGAGTCACACAATTTCCTGTTTCCAACACAAGTCGCTGCAGCAACTAGTCAGAAGCCTATGCAAACACTCATGGAGACATTCAAACGTTCACTGGAAATGTTCCATGAAGGCTGGGCTTCTAGAAAACTCAGGAAAAAAAAATGAAAAAGCTCAAAACAGAGAAGAAATAAAAAGGGGGAACAATGAGCTTCTTGATACTGAGTTACTGAGTGCTTTTTTTTTTTTTTTTTTTTTTTTTGGTTTGTTTGTTCCTCTGGATTCTTCACTCAGAAAAATCCCTGGGAAATGCCCAGGGCTTTATCAAATTTTCGAAAGGCACAACTAGGGACACTTACGTTTTCCATTTTCAAGAGAAATTTCCAGTGAATAAGGAACCATTGTACCATTTCTTGGCCACGCTTATAGACTGGTTAGTCTTCACATAGAAATGAAAAAAAAATAAAGCCACTCAGTAGGAAATTAAATCAGCCAAACAGAAACGGAATCTTGTTGGTAATAATTACCTATTTGGAGAAAATGATCCCAGCCACATTTCCTGTCTGCCTGGACCCCCTCTGTCCGATTCACATTTTATTTCATACCATCACCCTCCGGCAGTTGGCATAGCTTCTTCTCGTAGCAATTTTGCTTCTAACAGTACTTTGCACCGTTTCTAAATGTTCTTTGCTTCCCAAGCACATGCTTTCTGCTCAAGCCTATGAACATCGTTCTGGTAGAAAGGAGATATCAGGAACTGCTACATAGATACGTAAGTATATAAATGTCTACACCGCACTTGTAGGAAAATGAGTGAAATGCGTAAGCAGTGGATTTCTCTGGACCTCATAGCCCTTTCACGATGCTGCAAAATGGGAGCAAACGCAGACAATGGACAGGTGTCATCGCCCGGAAATCCACTAACTGAATCACTGGGAAAGTTTTCAAGGCCCGACATACACACACACACCTAGTCTGAGACCTGGGTGGAGCGTTTTCTTGCAAAGTGGTCCCGCTGTACAGCATGAGCAAAGCCCACCACCGCCACCATGCCCGACAGCTGGCATGAACTAGGAAGGGATCACCTCCTTGTGAGACCTCGAAGTCCGTGTCCACGGACGAGCATCTGCGACCCGGAGAGGTGGGGACGCACGATCGCTCTCGGCCGGACCGAGACACTCACCCAGTATCCCCAGGCGGTAGTTGATGGTGATGACGATCACGTTGCCGTAGCTGGCTAAGATGCTGCCGTCTATCATATTCCCGGTGCCTTCCATGTAAGACCCACCGTGGATGTAGACCATCACGGGCTTCTTACTGTTCTGATCATGAATGTCTGGAAGAAAAGCCAAGCAGGGACACGTGATAAAGAAGGACCCTGAGGACACCTGCTCAGAGAGGAGCCTGAAAGGCTCATGAGTCTTCCCCTGAAAGCATCCTAGGCATTTACTTTGTGCTATCTGGGATTAGAAATAGCAGCGTTGCTCTGAACTACATCCCCAGCCACCCCACCCCCATTTTTTTTTTTTTTTTTTAGTTTGAGACATGGGCTCACTACGTTGCTGAATTGCCCAACTTACTACTGAACGAGGAACCTTCCTGCCTCAGCCTCCCAGAGGGGGGGAAATTACAGGGATATGGGACCTTCTCCTCCAGTTCCTTCTAGCTGAGGATCCTAGAGTCTCAGCGTAGGGCAGACAAAAATGAATTAGGCCTGGCCAAAAATTTCCCCAACTAGGAAAATCCATGCATCACTGGTTTTAAGAAAGAGTGTTATGTCTTTGTAATGTTGCCCGAAGACAATGGCTAATGTTAGAGTCCCTAGGCTGTTCAATTGCACTTGGAGAAGCAAAGAGAAGCATGGGGTAATATTCCTCCCATAACAAAGGCTCCTTCTCCCTCTCTCTTTTTCTCTCTTTCACTCCCTGTGGATATGTGTGTGTATAAAAAGTCTAAAAAGGCTTAAGATAAAATACATCTTTTCCAAGTTTTGCTTAAATATGGCTTGAGTCGAAGAACACAGCATCCTCAACAAAATGTGTTTTTCTCCTCTCATTAAGAAATGAGGGATAAAAGTAGCTTTCAAAATTATAACTAACTTTAATACGGCTGCCATCTTAATTTCTGATGAAAACACAGCGATTCAGAGCCTAAAGGTCTGAGTGAAATTATAGATTCTATAGAGGATGCAGGACCACCATTTTTTAAAAGCGTTACAAATTACCAGAGGAAGAGAATTTTGATTTTAAAAAGCTTCTAAGCAGATGTGATTGCTCTGTTATATCGAATCAAGAGATATCTGGACATATTTGAGTGATGAAAATAACCAAGCTGGTATGAAATATGACAGGTGATCATATTTATTGGCACAGATGGATATGTGTATGCATCTACATGTATGTGTGGGTATGTGTGCATGTGTGTGTGTGCCTAGACAAGTTAAGTAATTAGATCCATAGGATAAACCTGATGTACCTATGCACTTAGCATCTTTCTCCTCTTTCTTGTGTTTCTCTTTTTCTTTTTTAACTCACAGGGATACCCGGGAAAGTTGTGAAAGTAACTTCAAAGGAAATGAGGTCATTTTATTCAGCGGCTGGTGTAATTAGCTCAAGTGTGGACCAAGGTTGCCTCTCAGGAAGGCATTTCAAAGAAAAGAATTCCCATCATACTGAGGGTGGTGAGTGTAGTCAGATCACACAATAATGACCATTTCTTTAGATGCGTGGGAACGCTTCCAAAAAAATCCAAAAATCACCGTTCCCAGTAAAGTGCAGCAAAGAGCATCTAACTTCTCCAGGACTTGCATAGATGGCCAATGGGGGTTGGGGGGGATTCTTAAAATTTTCTTATAGAAAATGAAAATGTAAAGTAAAAACTCGTTATAGGAGTCATGCATTATTCATAATCTGCTTCTTAATGGGGATAATATCAAGATGCATTATTTATTCAAAGTTTAAGAAAAATAAAAATTAGAGGTGACCATCCTTAGACAAAAATTAGATGGTATCTTCAAGGTGTTAGGGGATTTTGCAAGACAATCGTGAAAATAGACCCCAATCCTCAAAATGAAGCATATTAAAGGAAGTAGACTACATGTTTTAGCAGAGGGAAACTTTATTTCATTTTTCTTCGTGTCGTTCTTTGGAGAAGGCACAAATGCTACAGTTTCTGAAGTTCTTATCAAAGCTAAGGCCACCTGGCTGCGCATGCGTAGATTTTGAGATTCGGTTGGGATCGGAGCTAACGCAGGAAGTCATTGGGGGAGTGGAGACCACCTAAGAATTTAGAGACAGGGAAAATAATCAGACTGACAACTTTAAAATAGCAGATTTGAGACAATGCTCACAAACTCCCCCCCCCAAGAATATGTTATTTATTTATTTCATTTGGATTTTTGCAGGCAAGGTCTCACTGTGTGGTTGGTTTAGGCTGGCCCTGAACTCGCTAGCCTCAAACTCAGGGCAACCCTCCTGCCTCAGCCTTCTCGCTGCGAGTGCTCGCAGTGCAGATGTGAGCCAGCACGCCCGATTTGAGAGTGGGCTCTTTGTGAAAGGAAGCAGGAATGGAATCCAAGCAAGACATTGGGGAGAAAAACAAAAAAACAAAACAACAAAAAAAACACGTTCTCAGGAAATGCAAAAGGGATCAAACTCAGATTTTTTTTTTTCCAGTCAAAGATCCATAAGGTCTACAGGGTCTTATCCTTTAATGGGAAGGATGACATTCCTGACATTTGGTTACCCAGACTGGGGGGGGTACTTTTTGTTCAAACTGAAAGTCACTCCAAAAAGTAAAGTCTTGCTTCAGTATTTCCATATTTCTTCTCTTTTGGGCCCTTTATTCAGTGTAAAAGGCAGAGCAAAGTGAGGTTTTGTTTTGTTTTGTTTTGTCTGTGTAGACAACCACACAGAGTCCTGACTTTTAAAGAAAAATCATTTCACTTTCAGAGAACAAACTATCAAGCAATTTCAGAGTCATAAAATCCAATGTTTTGTTGTAAAAAAATTAAAAAGTAAAATAAGAGGACGAAAAAAATATTTTTTCCCACACAGCCATGGTAAAAACAGAGAACTATATAAACTATGCCTGTCTTTAATTCTTCGGATACTTGCATCTTATTTTATTTTATTTTTTCCTCAGTCCAAAGTTGGTAATGGGCAGTATTGAAATGAAAAGTGGCCTCTTCTGAAAATATTCTTTACCAGAGTTTACTGGGAGCAGAGTCTTTGAAAACTATTTAGTAATCTAATTGTTTATAAAGAAAAATCAAAAGACAAACAAAGAAATATTCGTTTCTGCCCTCCCCTTCCGAACATCCCCACCAGAAAAATCTTTTTTACTCAGTAGTCCAAGAGTTTTGCAATGTGTGTGAGGAAAAAAGAAGAAGAAAAAAAACCATAAAAAAGACTCAACTTCTGAAACACAATTTTCACATAATAAGGTTGGGAAGAGAGACAAGACAGTAGACATGCATGTTTTAAAATTTCATTTTCTCGTCTTGTAACCAAGGCAAAAAAGAAAGATAAAAAATGAAAAAAAAAGAGGTGAACATCTTAATAAATAGCCTTTTAAAAGTTATTTATGACCAGAAATAATGTTTACTGTAGCTGTGGAGTGATCTCCAGGTCTGTACATGGTGATTAGAATTAAAAATGACAGTGGTTTGTAAAACACGGAAATAAAGAAGCACACGAGTGTGTACTACTTTCAAATAAGGGCAAGAAAAACACGTTGAAATGGAGAAAAAAACGAAAGAGAGAGACAGGAAGAAAATCATGCATCGGGGTGGAGCTTGGAAAAAAAAATACCTTCGTCGTCACCACGGTCATTACTGGTTATATCATCTGCGATTTTCTTTGTGTTGGCTCCTGGGGTCGGATTGAAGAGGAAAATAAAGAAGGGGGGGAAAAAAAAGAGAATTCAAAAACAACAGTTTTGCCAAAAATCCAGAAAAGAGTGATGCAACCCAGTGAAAGAAAAAGAAAAGGACTACAAGAAGAAGGTAACCAAAAAAGTTGAAGACTGTTACATCTGGTTAAAAAAAAAATGAATTAGGGAAGTACAAAATGCAGAGGAACACAAAGATGTCGAAAAGAACAAATCCAAAAGGTATCGGTTAAAAAAATGTATATCAGACATCCTGTGCAAATGTCGTTTGGATTTAAAATGATAGTACTATAAAAAGAAAGAAAGAAAGGAAAAGTAATATGGTTTTTCTTCAAAAGAGAAAATAAAATTATTAGAAAAGAGATATCCCATACTTTAAAAAAGAAACATACATAGGATTCATCGGCCCTCTGATTGTAACGGCATAATTTAAATAAATGTTTTAAAATGTCAATTGATACATTTTGGCGAGGAGAATTCACACCGTCGACAGAAACCCATTGAAGTAGCACAGACATAAGCAAATACGACAAAATTTTATAAAACTGACATCACTTCCGTGCTTCAAAGGACATAGATCTTCCTTAAAAAAAATCAGCTAAGTTTTAGATTACTTTAAATCATATTCACTTTTGTGGAGTGGTAAGCGAACCACCGTTGCTGCTGCGCCCACGATATTTTTGTAAAATTAACTACTGTTTGGAAAAAAAAATGTATACACTCAAGACAAAGCGGTATTGTTGGACAAACCATCTAAGTAGTTTTGGTAAAAGTATCATTGTTGAGCCTAGAAAAAAACAAGCACCAATTGAAATCGTGCCCCTTGATCCATTTTAATAACCTCTGCCTGACAAGTTCTACCTAAGCAAAACGTCGACATCCATCCCCGGTATTTATTTCCCCATTTCACCTTTATGTTTTCCAGATAGATTTGGCTACGACACTGAACTGCGGCCCAATTCTTTAGCTGCCCATTGCAAATACCTCTTTTCGCGGGGGCAGATTTTGCAGCTACTAATGCCGCAAGAGCTCCAACTCTGGAAATTATTTAACTTAACACACGCGCTGAGTCATTTCAATACCTGCAGAGAAAGTCTACGGGCCCAGGGTCTCCATCAGGGCTCAGAGATGACTCACAGTGGCTCAGAATCACTTTCCAGACCCATTTTGAACCTTCCTATTGTCCCGAAGGACGCAAAGGTTCCATGTCGATTTCTTGTGGGTTCCTCACGATTGAGTCACCAGATGGGGCTGGGGTGGGTAGAAAAACTCAAGTCTTTGTTTTTTTCTGGACAAAAGTTTCCAGAGTGATTGCAAACACCTCCCTATGACCCCTTTCTCCTACTTTATTTGAAAGGAAGAAGGAGGGATAAGGAGATGAGGGGAAAACCAATAATTAATGTGTGTTATATACACGTACCAACTCACCATGCTATATACAGCAAACGTGCGCTGATAAAAAACACACAAAGAACAAAATGAATGAGTGAAGTAAAACTAGCCAGCATTGGGAAAATGAAGATGAAGCAACAATCAAGAAAATAAAAAGCTTCTGATTAAAAGGTACCGTTTTCCAGTGACGTAGAGTGTATGTCAGTTTTATGTCATTAGGAAGTGGTTAAACAAATCTGTCGTTGTGTCAAAAATTGAACAGCATTTACGTGTTAAAACACTTTACAAAAAATAAACACATTATGTTTGGTATGTTTGGGCAGCAAAATCCGTGTCACAGTTACCTTCCTGACAAAGTTAATTTAAATGATATTATAAAGGTCTAAACGAAATGTCTTTCCCAGAGAATGATGAAAAGCCGTACACTCAATCTGTTCGTGTGTTACAGAGCAAAAGCCTTCTCACACAATACGTTAAAAATATTATATTGATCCAGACAGCGAGATTTACGTTTTACGTTTCTATACAAACAGGTATGAGACCCCCCCCTTCATTCAAAAAGAAGCAAAAGAAAACAGATGTCTTAGCTACCAGGGACGACCTGGTTTCTTGCCCATAAAAGACTATTGCTTTACTGCTTCAGGGGTGAGAAGATGTCCTGTACTGCAGGGCCTCAAGTGGAAAATACTTTTGCTTTTAATTTAACGTACTAATCCTTCTCTCTTATCAGGAAAGCTCCCGACATCTCTGCTGGCCCGTGTTGCTGACCTGCCTTGGGCCCCGCCATTACTAGAGTTCTTGTTCCCCGGCCATTGATATCCAAGTAGTCAGGGTTCAGTGCTGCTACCATTGTCACAGCACGATAAAAAATAACGAAGGGCAAAAGAATGTGATAGTAATAAAGAAAAGAGGAAACAAAGCTTATGCAGATAGGACTCAGGGATTTTCAGGTTGAGGGTGGGGGAAGGAAAAATCAGAATCAAGTCGTGTCGTATTCTGGTACAAAGTCTCCATGTTGCATGCGATGATGATGTGTATTCGTAATGTACCAGTAAACATTTAAATTTAAAAATTAAACAAAAGTACAACAAAAGCCTCATTTTCCATGATGACACTGTAGTTAAATCCTGACCGAAGGTATTTGCTAAGAAAAGTGTAGGGTTAGACTCCACGGCGCTGCCCTGTGTAATTTCCTGAATGAATTACACACAAGAAAATGAGCCCGTTCCAGGGTAATCATGCAGCGATTTTGAGAAAAAAATATATCAAGTCGTGCAGCCGTGGGTATAATCCGATTTCAGACTATTTCCATCAGTTTTCTAAAATTGTTTTTTTCTATTTTTAGGGACTGGGCAACCCAAGTCTCAGCTTTGCTAATCAACTTTCTTTAGAAAGCAGACCTCTCTCCATTTATTTCACAATTTCTCTTTATTTCAAATGAACTCCCCCTCCTCCCCACATATTACGATCTTTCGTTTCTGGGTCTTTAATGAAGATTTTCAAGCACATGGACATTATCGCGACTTCGTTGCTTGCCAAGGCGAAGTGGTTTCCTGTCTTGCAGATGAACCGGGTTGTGTTTTGCCCATTCATTTGTCGGTAGATATTTGAAATGTTTACACTTGTTAATTATTAGGACTTACGCTACTAAGGGTAGCTATGCTGGGTGTGTGTGCGTGTATGTGTGTGCGCGTGTGTGTGTGATTTCTTTACCCTTGTGCAAATAATACGCATAAGAGTTGTACCATTTTCTGTGTCAGATAAGGATGCACCATCTTAGGAGCTGGAAGAGGACATTTCGAGTAGCTTTCATGTTGAGTGCAAACGTGAAATGTGGATCACCATTGTCCCACGCGCAGTGGTGGTGCGGCTTAGAGGAGAAGACTGTCATGGAGCAGCTGTAACCGCAGCGGATGACTTCGCTGCTGAATTGACAGCTAACTGCACTGCAGAAGCAGAGAAGACTGGTACAAGCTGGGGTCTCGCAGTGTTAACGGGGCGAGGGGAACAGGTCCTTCCAAGGCCAAGCTTCTCCAACCATCTCTGCTACGTGACCACCATCTTTGGCATCTCCGTTTGGGCCTGGCACCAACCAACTTATGGAAAGATGGAGCTAAGCTCCTTGGAGTTGTGCGCGTGAAGTGTTTTGTCCCAGCAAGGAGATAGGGAGGAAGATACGACAGCCCTTCAGATAGACAAACACTCCCCAAAATCCACTTTCTTCATCATGGCCATCCTAGGGGATGGCGCCAGAAATTGCGTCCCAGTGCGCTTTTCAAGCTGCATTTTGCTCATCGATAACGCTAGTCAATGCTTTGATCTGCGCTACCGAATTCAGCAGGGTGTCTAGTCCGAGACCGTGTCCACTTGCACAAAGACTGTATTTTCAGCTGGCTACCGAGGAATCATGACTTCTTTGTATTTTCCAGCTAAATGGTATTGGAAATTGTTGTACCAGAAATACTGTTGCCAAATCTGTCACAGTCAGTCTCCTGGATTTATCAAACGTGCTTTGGAAGTATGAAGGTTGTATTAATTTTTGTGAGGTGTTATGGGTTGCTTTTCTTATTTTTTTTCTTCTTTATTATTCTCTGTCTCATTTTTCTTTTCATTACTCTTAGGGATTGAACTGAAGACTTTTCCAATTAGCTGTATACTCAGACCATTCTAACTGTTTCTTCTTTCTTTCTTTCTTTCTTTCTTTCTTTCTTTCTTTCTTTCTTTCTTTCTTTCTTTCTTTCTTTCTCAGAATCTCACTATGTAGTTCAGGCTACACTTGAACTCACTGTATACTCCAAGCTGCCCTCAAACGCATGGTGATCCTCCTGCCTCAGCCTCCCAAGTGTAAATATTTATTTTTTTTTTGCTGCATTAAGTTATACAAGTTGCTGAACTGCCAGGCTGAGCTTCAGCCAGCTGGCTAGTGGGCTGGCATCATGGACACTGACCGAGAAGCTCCAACCACTTCTTTTAAAAATGTTGCATTTTATACACTACTTACAAAATCCTGCCTGACTCAAATGTCCTACAATTTTGTCTCACTGTTATAAAAAGTGTAGCGCTTTAGTTGTGAATATCTTTCATTTAATTATCTTTCATTTTGTCCTAATTTTTTGCACGTGGTATCAAGAAAAGATTAAGATTCTTTTTTGCCTATGAATGAATGACTTGTACTCATTAGAAATTCTATCATACACTTGTGAAAATTTTTGTTGCATGATCACAAGAGGTCTATCGATTTTACAAATGCAAAGATTCATTTGTGAAGCTTTTAATTAGATTTCACAGATGTAAGTTATTTTTCGGAGTGAGTAAATGATTATCGAAATTACGTTAGCTTCTTAGTTTTTTTTTTTTTAAACAGAGAAATGGATAGATTTTGAATTTCTTTCCCTCCTGTTACCCAGGAAATTGTAGGCACCTTTCAGGACTATATACATTTTGTAGGACGAGCAATGTAGCTCAGGTGCACCGTCTGTGCAAATGCAAGGACCTCGGTTCAATTCCCGGTAGCAGGAAAGAATAAATGAAATGAAAAGTACATAAATGTCCTAATCATAAAACCACATAAATGTCCTCTGTGTTGAGACAGAGTGTGATAGAAACTCATTTGCCAAATCACCATTTTAAATTCATCTGCCACTGCCGAGCGCGCCGAGCCCCTAATGAGGTCGGCCCTCCGATGTTCTCGGTGAGTTGAATATTCTGCTACTTTGCGCTTTTTCTAGACTCCGTCTCTCCTGCCCCTTTTTTCCTTCCACGCAGCTAATTGAGTCGCTTGCGAAGAAATCATGTTCCCGTGAGCATCTCACTGAGAGGAAATCAGCAATTACGGAAACACGGGTATTGATGAGCAGGGAAGGATCATCCCCGGGCAAACCCAGGGTGTGGGACAATTAGCATTTCCGTCCGACCTCTGGAGGGGAAACGGGTTTTATAGATCAAATTCAGCATTCATTGTCACACCCAGACATAACTGGGCTAGGATGAAATTTCAAATATTATTCCCTAACGAAGACACGGCCCGTTGTCGCAAGAGTGAAGACGACGCGCCTCTGCTGTGTGACTCCTTGTGCTGTTTCCGTTTATTAATTCTGGGAGCGCCAGGTGCGCAGCTCAAACCAGTTATATTCTCCCTTTTTAATGTAAACGTGATGGGAACACTTCACGGCGAACTTGTACAAGGCGGGCCGTTGTCAAGAGAAATGTACAAGTCCCGAGAACTCCTAGAAATCCCCACCATGACGGTCACATTTTGCACAAGAGGAGATAATTCGCATCATTCTTCTGCAAACCTACATCACGTTTCCTCATTACAGAGATCAATCATCAAATAAAATAACAAGCGTCTTAAACCTGATCACTTGTATTTGAAAACTTAAAACGGCAGAAGCCAGAGATAATCGTCAGCATTTACTGGTCATACTAGGTCGGAGGTTAACAATGTCTTTTGTACTTCAAAGGGTTTATCCTTTTATTTTGTGTTATTTTATTCTATCTGAATTCTTTGTCTCTCAGTAAGAGACATTTTGAATTTGAGTTCATTTTGAGAGAGTTCATTTTGAATTTGGCCTTATTATCTTAACTTTCTTTTTGTCTTTTTAAATCTTCATTGGCATATTATGAATAAACATCATCATTGCATTCAACATTGAGAGTTCATAACAAAACATGACATAACTGGATTCTAATTTTTCCCCTTCCCCCACCCACCCTGCAACCCCTACCCCCTATATACATAAGCTTTGCTTCCTTTTTTCTTTATTACGATCACATCCCTTTTCCCCTCATTATTTACCCCTATGCCCTCTTTCCTTTTAAATATTTTCTATTTCACAATATCAACTATATATACTACGACTCATTTACAACTTCCTTTTCTCATACCAGAGAAAAGATATGATATTTGCACACCTGTAACCTATATATTTCACTTATGAGGTTGTCCTGAAGGTACATCCGTTTGAGTATGAATCACTCAATCTTACCATTTTTAATGGCAGGGTAATACTCCATTCTATAAAAGAACCACATGTTTTTTTATCCAGACTCCAGTGGTACTGGAGATCGAACCCAAGATCTTTTGACAGGATTGTATGCCTAGTATTGTATATGTTTTGCATTTTAAAGTTAGATTTAGACATCGGGTTTTCTTTATTTGTCTAAGCATGGTGAACATGTGCGATTCTCCTGCCTCAGCCTCTAGAAGGGCTGTGGTTAGTCTTATTATCTAAACACGAGAAAGGACCTTGTTACTTAAGTACATTGTTTTTGATACAGGGGACGAAAACTCTCAAACAGTAGTAAAAAATAAACTCTTTCTCTAAGTTAGGTACGCCCAGTATTTTTCCCTAGGAAAAATTAATTAATGCCTTAACCCAAACTGTTTTTTTTTTCTGAAATTAAAATACTTAAAGGAAAACAAATTTTACTGTTAATTATAATATTTAAATTGAGAAGCTTGCTTTCAGAGCTGCATCAAAGAGGTTACGTAGAATGCTAACACTTGCTCACAACATACATGATAAGGTAGGATAGTAACAATGCAGAACACACAGTAAATACCACATTTTGTTGATATATAGTGACTGAAAGAGAGAGAGAGCGAGCGAGAGAGAGAGCGCATCAGAGCACCATTTATTCAGAATTTGATCTCTTCTTTTCTAAAGTCACCAGTCATCGTAGACTTTGAGATATTTCGGAAAAAAAAAATCACGCCACACTTTGAAGATCTGTGCTTAGTAATGACAGAGAAATTTTGAATCCAGGGGGAGTAAATCATGACTTTGTTGGCAGGATGCAGAGGAAATTAAAAAAGAAAAATATGATGGTGGAAGAGAGACTCTTGTAGCAAACAGCCCTCTTAGGCGTGGCGTGCTCTGTGAACCCACTCTGTCCATGAACGTCATCTCAAACATGATGCATTTAGGGAAAAATGAAGATAATGTCACCGCTTTCCAACCGTGGGAAGGCTGGGAGACACGCCGGGCAGAAGCCAGGTTGGTGCTGGACCGAAGGGAAGACTCTGCCCTTTCTTGGGGAGCCGTCGGCCACTCGTGCCAACCACGGGCGGTCCAAGCCGAAGAGAACCGCTCTCCAATGGACCCCCAGGGCCTGTCTCTCTTCCTTCTCCTCCTTCCAAAAGATAGCAATTTCCTTCCTAAAGCTGCGTCGTTTTATGAGGTCAACAGAAGCCACAACCCCTGACTCTGAGAAGGAACTCGCAAGCCACGTGGATGGGAGCCAATCACTGGCTTTTTGGAAATTTACACTGCAGGTAAAAAAAGAGAAATGCTTTCATTGCATGGACGGGGGAATTTTAAAAGAGCATTTCTTGTGATGTATCAATAAAGATTTGAATTTTTGTAAAGAAAAAGCATTTCCCTGCATGTGGAGACACCATCGTCTGCTAGGAACTGAGAAAAAATCTAAAAGGTACCAATAAACTTAATTAATTTAAGAAAACAGATGTAATATATTGTGAAATAGAAAATGCTCAAAGTAAAATAGGGTGAAGGCGGAAAATAATGAGATTATAACAAAAAAGTAAGGAAACAGATTTTATGTATATGGGGGGGTGGTAGGGTGGGGAGGGCTATGGGAAAAAATGAGAATTAAGTTGTGTCTTATACTGGTACAAATCCCCATGATGGAGTGCAATCGTGATGCTTATATGTCATGTACCAATAAAGATTAAAAAAAAAAGAAACAAAGAAAATAGATGTAAAATTTCGGTAGGTGTCTTTATGTAGCTGATGATCTTCCTTCCAATGAAAAAAAAATGCTGATAGTCTTGCACAAGTACCATCTCCTTCCGTCTGAGTTTTGCCCCTGAAGTTTTTCTGTTCTCAGAAACCGAAGGCCATTCTGAAGAGTTATAGGCACCATTTCCATTTCTCAGAACTTTCAGCTAATAAAATCTCTTACCTCCCCGAGGATTTCTGCAAGCTTGGAATGGAAGCCCAAGGCCTTGAGAAAGGGAACAAATTTAATATTGCATTTTGCTGGTTATTTTGGTGCACCTTTATTTAGAATATTCATGCTGAAAGTGAAGTTGGCTTTTATTGACCCTAGGATACCTTTTGAAATTTATTTAAAAACTACTCACCTCTGCACATAACTGTAAGCGTATATATATATATATATATATATATATGTATGTGTATATACATATACATATATACACATATATATACATACATATACATATATATACATACATATATACATATACATATACATATGTATGTATATATATGTATGTGTATATATGTGTGTGTGTGTATATGTAAGCATTATATATATATATATATATATATATATATATAAATTTTTTTTGACTTTGCTGGGAAAATTGTGGAAAACTTTAAATTCTCTTTCCCAAATGCTCAGTTGGATGTAATTTCTCCTTTCTTAGTCAAGATTTGGACTGATATATGTAATTTTTTTGATGCTCTAGCATTTGGGATAAAGATTAGGAGGTCCTGGCCCCCCTCATCTCCTTTGTTATGCATGCAACCAATATAAACTCTCTAAAACTGGCAATGCCTCGGCCGTCTGTACGATCTGTGTGTGTCCGTGTTGTAGACATAGTCTTGTGTATTCCACAAATGTAAAAGGAAATCGGTCTATATTTGCATAGTCACCCTTCTCTGCAGTTGTTGCATCTATTGAGAATAAGCAGAAATAAAATTTTTATCCATCAAAAATTACAAAAATGCTGGTGCATCCCTGGAACCCCATCACCCCAGAGGCCAAGGAAGGGAGGATTTTGAGTTTGAGCCCAGCTAGTTCAACTTAGCATGACCCTGTTGCAAAGTGGTGCTTAGAGGGGGGCATACAAACGTCAACATAATTTAAAGAACTAATCTATAGCCTCAGCAGTCACCCAGATTAGATATTTATACATCAAAGCAATTGTGATAGTTTTCCCTTAAAGTGGAGGCATTATTTTCTTGTAAGAGCCACCATTTTGGTTATGTATAAGCAGAAACCAATATATTTTGGAAGTTACTAACACAGGACCATCGCACAATCAAAAGGAAAACAACAGAAGCATCTGTAAAGGACAGGAATTCTTTAAGTCATGTGGATAAGAAAACTCTGTCCTCATTGAACACTAAAGAATAAACATAAAGTGATTCCTTCTGATCTCATCATGAATTTTAGGAATTAAAAAGGATGTGATTCCAGCACTCTGGGAAGCTGAGGCAGGAGAATTCCCATTTCCAGTCCTGCCTGGGCAACTCAAGGATTTAAAGGCAGATACCTCGAAACTGACCAACTAAGTAAATAAAGGATTAGGATGTGGCTCAATGTGAAATCTTGGAAGTTAGTCTATATTGTCTACATGAAAAGAGAAAAGTGTTTATATGAGTAGAATATCCAGACAAGCTTTTAGTATCTTACATCTCACCTCTGCATATAACTGTAAGCATATATATATATGTATTTCCTTGACTTTGCTGGGAAAACTGTGGAAAATTTTAAATTCTCTTTCCCAAATGCTCAGTTGGATGTAATTTCTCTTTTCTTAGTCAAGTTCTGGACTGATATATGTAATTTTTTTGACGCTGTAGCATGTGGGGTAAAGATTAGGAAGTCCCAGCCCCCCTAATCTCCTTTGTTATGCGTCCAACAAATATAAACAGTCTAAAACTGACAGTGCCTCAGCTGGCTGCACAATCTGTGTGTGTTTCTCTTGGTTTTCTGATAATGTGAGTATTGGGTCTTGCACACACCGTGAAATCCTAAGTCTTGATTCACATCATCATTAAGATGGGAACTATTTTGTGTAGCTCTCCAAGTTTTCTCCAACCCTCACTCTATAGTTAGTCTACGTAGGCATTTTTGGTGAAATACAAGCATGATACCCTTTTAAGTGCCCATTCCTAGAAATTTATTCTGTATTTTTGTATTTTTTTTCCTTTACTGATAATTTAAGGAGTACATTGTGATCTCATTCCTCATTGAACATTTGTGTCTGTATACATCTCGATTCTCATTTTTTACCTTTCGTTTGCCCTCCCTACTACCCCAATCCGTTATGTACATAAGCTTTGTTTCCATATTTTTTTTTTTTTTGCTTTTTACCATCAAATTTTTTTCTTTCCCTTCTTTACTATTTCTTGGTCTCTCCATCTCCCCTGTGAACACTTTCTTCCTTTTCCTCCATACCTATCATACATTCTGGACCAGATTTCCACCTTGCATTTCTCACACTGGAGAAACAATACAGCATTTACACGTGAGTGGAATAAATATTCTCTATTTCTGAAATACTTTGAATGCCTTTGTCTAAATATTAAAACTGGGACGGGTTCTGCTGGTTAAGTCTAGGAAGTTCACACTGAGTTGTATTCTTGGGTATTTTTGCTTTGAAAATTTTCCGAAGAAGGACGGTTGTGTCTTTCTTTCTTTCTTTCTTTGTGTCTTTCTTTCTTTGTGTCTTTCTTTCTTTCTTTCTTTCTTTCTTTCTTTTTTTTCTCTCTCTTTCTTTCTCTCTCTCTCTCTGTTTGTTTCATTCATTTTGTTGTAATAGCGCATTGCAGTACACAGCTATTCCATTCCTTGTGGGGAGCCGGTACATGTAGAAAACACATCTTATTTCTTTCTTCTGCCTCCTTCCCTCAGCCATCTTTCCATGTCTTGATTGTGATCCTTTTTGCAAAGGATCCATCTCCCTGTCGTCCATTACCTGTCCTTAATTTTACTCAGCCTCTACAATTACCGTTTCTGGTACCAGAGAAACCCTGGGATGGTTAAGCTCGCGCGTCTGATTCATTTCACGTGGCACTATGATCTCAAGGGGCTTCTGTTTTCCCGCAGATGACTCAACATGCGTCCTTTCTTATGTCCAGTTACTAGTCCAGGTGTTTTCACTTTTAATTCCACTCTCATTAAGTCACTAATTGTCCGAGCTTAGCTGGAACTTGGCCTCTTACTGCCTCAGCCTCCCAGAGGGCGGGGATTATAGGTGAGCACCGCCTGGCCCAGCTCGGGAGCCGATCCTTTATCGAGGATCTAAATCCACTCCACGAGGACGCTCTTGGTAAGTGCCGTTCCAACATAGCTTTTAAACCCGATTATATATCTTGATCTCACCACCTGCCTTCTTTCTCCACCGGAGCCTAATCAGACAAGGTAAATAACACTTGTAAAGATCTTGTTTATTTTAAGCAAAACTTCATGCGTTCTAATTTTGAGGAATTTTCCAAACATATCATGTATCTTAAATGTTAGGATCTTCAAGCTCACACTGGTCATCTGGGGAGAAAGACAAGGTGTAAGCACATTTGTTTGTTGATCGATAACCTTGTGTCTTGGAAGAGTTTCAGATTGTGCTGTTGGAGTCGTAGAGTGACTCAGAGAATTGTTCTATGACTCTCACCCAGTTTCTACTATTTAAAAAAATTTAACTATAGGGCCAAGGACTTAGCAAAAGTGGTTGCAGCCCCTGTCTTGCAAGTGCAAGGTCCCGGCCAGATTTGATCCCCGGTAACCACATATAACAATGCTGGCCTTGGAGACTCACGCCCAGCAGCAATCAGTATCACATACCACAGGGCCGGGCGTGGTGGCTCACAGCAGTAATCTCAGCACTCGGGAGGCTGAGGCAGGAGAATTTCTGTGAGATCAGTGCTGAGCTCAGGGCCAGCCTGAGCTATAAAGCGAGACCTTGTCTCAAACAACAACAAAAAACCCCTGAAAAATCTAGCTTTACTTCCATGTCTTTTTTCCCCCACTGATGATCCAAGGGCAAAACGTTGCCGTTGACTGAAGTTCATGCTTTATATAGATGTTCTGAGATCTTACCTAATTTCATTTTCTGATCTGAGAATGTCACAGCATCTTTTATTTTCGTTTTTCTTTTCCTGCAAGAACTTCCATTCACTGAGTTGATTTGTACAGTTTAGGAATGCGTTGCGCTCACGTTCCCCATTGAGAGTTTGTACTGTGCATGACGTGTCTTGGTTCTGATTTTCCCCCTTTCCGCTGCCTTCCCTGGACGCGCCCACTCTCCATAGACGTAAGCTTTGTTTACATTTTGTTGTTTTTACCATCATTTTTTTTAAGCTCTTCTTTGCTTTCCTGTCTATTGCCTCTCTATTTTCTATTTCTATTTCCTGTCTATTTTCCTATTTCCTGTCTATTGCTTTCCAGCTATTGCTGTCACAGTGCATTACAATATGCATCCTTGGTCTTTTTCTAGCTTTGATGATTTCTGAACAATATCTTGCTTTTGTTCATCGTAAAAAGGGTTCCCATCTGACGTTGGCTGGAGCTCCACACCCGACATTTTTCACGTTGGTCACAATTTGTCAGCCTCCGCAAAGCAGGCTGAGATCAAGGGACCTCTGACTATCTCACATCAATGAGAGATATCTCACATCACCACGGGTGCCAGACACAGTGGGTGTTTGCATTCTCCAGAGCCATGTCACTCTTCTGCGCCTCTTCTGATACATGGGTGCTTCAAGGACCTCACCGTGGAGCCAGGTCGCTCACCCAGCTCCAGGAGGAAGGAAGAGCTCTTCCTCCGATCACTCCAATGCCTTCTGCATGGGAAACAGATTCAGGACTCCCGTGTCGGTGGCAAAGCCTTCCACTGCCTCTGACTTAGCCACACGCTCATCCTCACGATGTGGTGGCCTCACACACAGGGGAGACCGAAGCTCAGCTCCCGACTTGTAGGGAATTAGTCTGTGTTGTGAGGAGGCAGGAGCTTCCCAGGGGAAAGTAAAGAAGGGAAACAAAATCTTGATAGTTCAAAAAAAATGGAAACAAAACATAGACAAGACACCATATATATATATGGTGGGGGTTGTAGGGAGGAAAGGGGGAAAGGGGGAAAGGGGAAAAATGACAATCAAGATGTGTCATGTACAGGTACAAGGTGTCAATGTGAAACGTGATGATAATGTAGGTACAAAAAGTACCAATAAAATCTATTTTAAAAAACAAAAATCGAAGGAGAAAGCAAAGGTGCTGTGTGACAGAGATTGTAAGAGGCTAAAATGCTCATTTTCTGATCAGGGGAAAGAACCACCGGCAGAGAAATTCAGGTAGAAGACAGCAAGCGAAAGGATTTGCATCGAAGAGACCTGAGGGACAACAATTCTGTCGCCCGTACGCCTTTCATCCAAGTGGAGCTGTGTGCATTTTTCCATCTTATAAAAGCAGGAATCAAATAGTGGAGACACCATTTGGAGGAATTTGTGCTGCTACACAGCAGAAGCCGCGTGGTGGTTTTCTGGCCCAGCCCGACACATTCTCATCCATCTTCGCATGTGACGGTTTCATGCACATTTCCGTGTTGCTGACTCTCTGAACGGCTCTGGGCCGATCTGCCCTAATTCTAGTAGAGTTTGTTTCTGCAAAAAGCTCTACTTCTCCTCTGCAACATCTGCTGTTAGTGTCTCCAAAGAACATGAGGCCGCCCCGCCTACAGATTCTGGAGCATTTAGCAACTGCGATGCTCTCTCAAATCATAGCTTTGTTTACTTTGCTTCATAAAATGAAGTGTGAAACTCAGAGAAAGTTATAGGTTTGGTCACTGATTACACCCTTGTTAAAGAATGTAAGGATTTTTCTTGAACAGCTACGCATGGGAAGCAGAACATGTGTTTGGAAAAAAGAGGTAGTCTTCTATGGAAAGTATGAATTAGGACATGGAAATGGAGGCTTGAAAGAAGAAAATCATCTTGAAAAAGCAGAAATATGGTACATACACAGAGGCCAGGTAAGCCACAAAGGTGATATTTTTGATACTAAATGTGATAATTTCACCACCAGAAAATTGTGAAGGGTGTAGAGACCATTTCACACAGCAGTTTGCGTAGCTAAATGTGATTCTGAGGAATAGATTACAAATGTATTCTTGAATGTATCATGGAATAGTATTCAGCCATTAAAAAGGGAAATCTCACCCTTCCTGGCAGGACAGACAGAAGTAGAAACCACAGGGAGATGCATAGTAACCCAGGGATAGAATAGCAAGCGCTGCATGATGATACACATCTGTGAAGACTGAAAAACTTGAGCTAATGTAAATAAAGAATAGTTTTCACTGGACTCTGGTTGGTGTGGAAGGCCCAGAGGAGAGACGGATATTGCAGAATGGTTATGAAAATACACCTTGGATGGATAAGTGCTAACAGGAAAATTCTCCACAGTTGGATGAGACCATAGCTGAAAAGTATTAATTATGCATTTGGCAAAGCGCTGGGTGGGGTGAGGTGGTCGACGGCCGGAATCCAGGCGCATTGGAGGCCGATGTCCCAGAGGCACAGCGCGTTCCGGGTCGGGCTGGCCTCCTACTTCAAGCTCCGCTCGAGCTGCACAAAGAGATCTTCTCTCATAATGACAGAAAGAGAGAGACAGTGAGCGGAAAGGTAAGCAAACCGAAGGAAGATTAAATGTGTAAGAAAACAGAAACGGTAACTACCCTGATAGGATCCGCAACGCGGTGGACAAGTGTCCAAAGCATAGCGCGATCATACGTTACTTTTTAAAGGGAGCCATCACTGTATGTCAATTAAAAAGAGATTTTTTTTGTGTGAATAAACATGGGTCATAAATGCCTTTTTAAATCTCACGGTGCTTTGGACACAGTCCTCCACTGATAATGATGTTTTTATTTTATTTTATTTTATTTTATTTTTTAAACACAGTGGGCGATTTTCTATTCAAAGATCCAGAAGTGTAGGTGATTCTGTAATCGTAGAATAACCCCGAGCTTTTGGAAATCATTCTGATAATCTGCCATTTGCCTCCATTTAATAGCCTTCTGCATTCACAGCAGCACGAAAATGCTTCGTGAAGTAATACTGCGTGGTGATTACAGAATGAGCTTTATCTATTTTTTTTTGTAAATGCGATGCTTTAATCCCATACACTCAATGATTCCAAGCCAATCATTTCATTCTATTGTAAATTCATAAAACCCTGGCTTCCAGCCAAGTTGGAAGCTGAATAACTCTCTAGATATTTACATATTCATGTTGAATATATTTTTAAAAATCAGGTTATGTTGAGGGTGACAGAAAATGGGACTGGCACCTTACTGATTTCTTTACTTTGGTATTTATAGATACCTTCAAGTATTTGCAAAACTGTTTAGATTAAGGATTTTTTTTTTGGTATTGTTACTTGCAGTTCAGAGAGAGAGAGAGAGACAGAGAGAGAGAGACAGAAAGAATGGTTGAATCTAAAGAAAATGTCCAATGTCTTAGAGAAGAGTTATGAAGAAAATAATACACAAACTGTTAAAACATCTGCTCTTCACCAAAAAAATCCAAGTTGAATCTGCCAACTATTGTCTCAAGATTTGAGTAAAACTCTCTGTCTGTCTGTCTATCTGTCTGTCTGTCCCTCTTGCCATCCGAACTAGAACCTTCTAAGAGAAGCTGCATCTACTTTTACTGATATCCTGAAAGGAGACATCTTGTTTCCTCACATCCTTACGTCCAAATTGCTGAAAAGAGAAACCTTTCTGAGTCCAACATCTCCATCTGTGGGTTCAATGCACCCTGATTTTACTCCGACCGACGAGAAAGGTAAGAGAAAAATGTCCGCCCGTGGAATACGGCCCACGGTTCACGACTGAAGAACTAGGAAATTTACTTAAAATACCCCGTGAGGAAAATCTTATTTTTTCCCAAGCTCCAACAGCATGCAAGATTCACAAGTGCAAGTACCTCTGTACGGTGATGAATATCTCAGTAAAATCAGTTCCATCTTTTATGAATTCTGCTGCTATAAGCATGGCTATACCTGGATCACTGTAATACAATGTCTTTAACTCTTTGGGAAGATACAAAGAAGCATTTTACCTGAGAATGGAATTCCAAACGGAATGTCTAGTTTTAAATTTTAGAGGCATCTCCATATTGATTTCTAACTGGTATTATAAGCTTATGTGCCCAGAAATAGTACAGAAAGGTTCTTGTTTCACAATGTAAATCTTAGCAGCCTACAGATCCATCAGCAGATGAAGAGATAAAGAAAATATGGAATTTAGACACAATGGAATACTACTCTGCCACGAAGAGGGATAAATTCGAATCATTTCTGGGAAAATCACCACACCTGGAGCCCACGAATTTATCTGCAGTAAATCAGACACCGGGAGTCAAAAGTCACAAGTCAAAAGTCTCTGACATGAGAAATCTGAATTATGAACAATTAAAGGGCAACGCAAGAGACAGATAACAGGAAACGGAAGGCAGAGGTTTTATAAATTAGACGGGAACTGAGAGATGACAGAGAGAGAGAGTCGAGGAGCGGGAAAGGGGGTAAAGAAAAAGCTGGGACATGTTATGCACACGCGTCAACTGTCGACAAAGAATGGATCATGAACTAGTGGGAACCTAGAAAAAGTCACATAAAAAGTTAAGTTTGGGTCAAGTCACAAAGGTGCGCCTTCTTAGCAAGTCCGAGGTGGATATTTTCCGAACACGGATGTGCATGGGAGTTTCCTAGACACAGCGACAGGTCTTTCGCACTTTATCTTAGAGGCCATTCCCGCCGAGAGGTTTTAATGGTGCCCTTCTCTCTTTGGTAATCTGTCAATTAAAACGAAGGGCATGCATTTGCACCAAGCTCTCCCAAAAAACAACCATAAGGAAAAAGCTAAAGAAAGCTGTGAAACGGAGGAGCAGGCATTACCTCAGGAGTGGGCACCTGCCAAAGAAAATTTCATTCATTCTCCTTTATCCAAAATGCAATGTCAAGAGTTATTGCAGTAGACTGTGCAGCGCAGTATGCTGCCCGTTGAGCACATTCCGCTTTGACCCCAGGGAGACAGCTCTGATTGATAGCCCAGAATATGAATCGTTATTTTTTTTGAATAAAAGAAAATCACAACGTGAGCACAGATATTGTTTTAGCCTGAGGATGCAGGCATGGCACCATATGCAGAGAGAATGCTTTGCTTTTTTTTTTGACGACTTACAGGAAAGAGGGCAAATGATAACTTAAGAAAAGCACCGGAAAAGAGAAGAGGATACAGCCTATTTACTGCATTTAATAAAATGCATATGGCTCTGAAATGATTGTGTTGACAGGAATCTCATCTCTATCCTTATGGGAAGACACTTCTGGAAATGTTGCAAAAAAAGTGTATCTTTACCGAAAATACAAACAACTAAATGGAATTCTTATTGACATTTTTATTACCATACTCTACGGGTTCTAGTTAATATGCTAATAAAATGTTAATGAGAAATGAAAATATTAAAGCAGAAAAGTGAAGTCATCAGCGCATATGATTATATAATCAGAGGAAAAAATTTAAAGAGTACAGTAAATAATTTAGATGAACAGTTCATTAGTTCTAACAATATAAAACTAACACACAAAGTCATATTATATATACACATATATATCACTATTAGCATACTTTAATATATATCTATATATAATATGAATACTAGTATACTAATATACACAATATGCATATTAGTGGAAACTAATAGTCATATATATATAATAGTCAGATATGATATATATGATGATATCTCTTTAAAAAGTGAGATTTTCCTCTAGGGATGTTAGTATGTGCTGGAAATTCCAGAAGTTTGGGAGGCTGAGACAGGAGGGTCTCAAATTCTGGCCCAGCCTAGGCTATTTAGGGTCTGAGGAAGACTGTGTCTCATAAAATCAAAACAAAGAAACAAAAAAACAAAAAGTTTGGGGATGTAGTTCAGTGTAAAGGCCTTAGTTTTGAGGTCCAGAGCATGCATAAATAAACAAAAATAAATGAATAACATCACTAACTAAACATATGACGAGGGATAAAGTTACAACAAATTCATCTTACAATCAAACAAACTCTGAGTGATTTATGGATTGCTAGGCATTTGAAAAAATTTTAATAGATATTGCAAGCCAGCCTCTATTTATCAATGAGAAAAATAAGATTTATTAACGAAGATGGTGAAATTTGAGATGTACACATCTATAACTCTTACATAAGTGATTACCAGCTTTGCACTGAAATTATCTGATGACATTGTATCCCCATCCATGGAAGCATACACACACACACACACACACACACACACAGACCTGTAACACTTATTTAGAAATCACATAAGTATTGGCCAGATAGTGACATCTGTATATTATGATGATAGTATACTTTGTGATGGCAATCTGTTAAAATTATATCTTGTAATGATTCTAATTGAGTTACTTTGTGTCAGCTCAGTTTGTGATCTTTATTTAGTATGTCATGACCTTGTGGTGAGGATCTTAGGAAATCTTCCTGTCCTTAGCAGACCCCTGAGCATGCATATATTTGCATATGATTATACATAGGTCCTTGCAATACAGAATCAAAGAAAATGCATATACCACAAATGTAATGTTCACAGTAAACACATTCTGTGGTATATCTATAACAGGTATGGGTATCGTTTATTTTTCTAAGTTGTAAAATCAAGAAATACCCATATATTGTTTATCCATGTTTATATATATTGTTTATACATGTACATGTTTATACACAGCCATGCATGCATATATGAATTTTAAATAAAAGTGACGTCACACTACAGCTGAGCAGTGTAACAATGGCTCCACCATGGAATCAGCCTGTCGAATAGAAAGGCAGAGACATAACACTGAGAAGGTGAATGTTGCAGATGAAAATATCTGCAAACAACTCGATTTAGTTAAAGAAAATATCTCTTCACTTTAACATCATGTCCACCCAAGAATGATAGGTAAATCCAAGAATAATTGGTCAAGTGAGCTCTGGGCGAAGGTGCATTCTGACAAGTTGCGTGTGTACCAGTGGAGTCAAATAAAATAAACAAGATTGGAGGGAGCAAACGAGAGAAACGGTCCCTGTTAGTCCTCGGCGCATGACTGCGACAAGAAACCTGGTGAACTCTGCTCAGAAGAGGAGAAAGTGTTGGGAGCGGGCTCACGGTTTCTGAGGGTTTAGTCCATGGCACTGGCTGCACTGTGGACTATCATGGTGAGAGGAAAGGTGTATAATTATTACATTAATTGTCAGGATCTGAGCGATGTGTGTGCCCCATCTAAAGTATTTGAACCTTCTCTTCCTTTCTGCTCCTTTTTCTACCCATCCATTTTATGGCTTTCTTCCCGCCGGGAAAAGACTCATCTCCCAATTGCCAATAATCTGTCTTCTTCTTTCAATGACTTAAAATTAACCATGGGCCCATCATGAGAAACATTTCATTCATAATGGTTTCTGCTGATGCTGTATGCTGGAGACAATTTTTCAGCTAAAGAAAATGGGGGTGCTGAGTAGTATTTCCTCACTGCAAGGGAAATTGCCTCTGGGATCCCCCAGCACCTGGAACTGCTTGGTGTGTGCTTGGAAGGAGAGCACGACCTGCACTGAGCGGCGCTGACCAGCCGCGACCTAGATTGCATCTCTGCATGGCACGGAGCAGGGACCAAGGGCAACGTGCCCAGAACCTTGAGCCTCTACAACCCAGCCGTCATCCACACGCTTCAGGACCACGTGATGCCAGTCACCTGCCACCCAGCCTCAGCGAGCCTTCTGCGCCCGACGCCAGCCTCCCGTGCGTGCTGTCTCTGAACACGTATTTCCAGTCCCGGAACGCACGGTGCGGCCAACCCCTCAGCTGCCCCAACATTTCAGGCCTTGGGAAGGTGGGGTTCGGACACTCCCGTGAAGGGGAGCTTGACCAAAGCCCGGGGAGCGCCAGCCGGCCATCTGGTGCCCGGCGACCTGCACGGGTGTCTGGCCTGACTGTCGGCTGCTCGCAGTGGGACGTGCCAGGCAGTGCCAGGGCCGGCTTGGCCGCCTGCTTGAAGCAATGCACACCTGCCATCTTCATTTCTACCAGCTGAGACCATGCGTGTGGATGCATATTTTGGTGTTTTCGTTGTTCTTGTTGTCGCCGTTATTCTAAGAATCATAACCTCTGTTGGGGTCAGAAAGTGCATTGTGCACTGCAGGAACTGCTCCTGCACGCGTAGCGTTTACAAGACAGAGCAGGAGGAGAATCATCCTTGAATATATTCCTGAATTCCACGCATGCCTTTGACAATGCCAAGGTGATCGTGGCGTCTGAATCTGTCTCAGGGTCTAGCAAACCGTTTTCTAGCTCCTTTTCTTCACCCACATCCCATCTCAATTCTAGTGTCGGCATCCGCATCCTCTCTGAACTACGACCCGTCCTGCCAAGAACGGACTGTGCCCATTGTCGTAAACACCCCACACCAGAGCCAACTGTGGCCGGGGCATCCGGGATGGAGATGGACAGTTTCCAAGCGAGCCGTCGCCCCTGCTAAGCCGGGATGAGTCCCTTCTGCTGTGTAAATACAGAAATCGAGACCAACCCGGGCCGCTTCGGCAGCGAGGCAGCGGCTCTCTGCGTGCTTGCCCGGCGTGTTTGCGGAGTAATCACTCGGACAGGGGCAGGGCTTGCTCCTTCCAGCTCTAGAGCACAAGGTACACAAATCAGTCACTTAACAGCTTCTGGGAAATTTAGGGAGAGCAAGTTTCTCCGCTTGCTGTCGGCACCAGACTGGAGCTGCAGGTGCGCGCTGGCCAGGAAGACACAAAAGCTGTGTCGAGCTCCCCCGGCCCTGTGGAGATGGCTCCAGTCCAATGGCTTCCACACCACTTAGATGTCACAAAGTCTGCTGCTCGTAAATGTGGTGGAAGAGCTTTATTTTTAAAGCCATCCAGCCTGTCTAGTCGGTACCTACAGGGCCAGTATGAACCAGACAGGAGGAAGGCAGCCTGTCAGATGGATACCATCACCAATCACTGTGGTTTTTATTGAGAAAACAACTAACTTTATCCTGGGATTCCATCGACATGACCCAAAATTCACGCCGGGTCCGCTAAGGGGAGTCTTCCAGTGCCTCTCACTGTGCTTTGAATGAACGGGTTCTGTCACTTTTGGGTTCAATGAGCCACCCAAAACAGAAATATCCTGTCTCATTTGGACATTTTTGCTGCCATGAATGGTTTAGCAAAGATGGATCACTGACGCCATGCGCAGCCATATCTGGAAGACATTCATTTGGGGAAGGGACTCGGCCAGTGATTTTAATCCTAGTCTGGAGCAGAAGCATCTTGTTAGTCAAAGCAGTTTGCAAAAGGAAAGACAGAGAAATGATCTGTCATCACAGACGCCGGGCGGCTAGTGAAAAATCGATGTTTCCTAAGAACCGTCATTACTTAAAAAGTCGACACCTGTTAAAACACCAGTGACCGTCTCCACGTAGTCATTGTGGCCGTCCTTTGGAAAACAGAACCATTTCAACTAACCCCTCTTTTAAGTTTTGCTGCCCACGGTGAACCTTATGTTTTCTCTGAAGAGTTATCGAGAGGATTTGCCTTCTCCTGCCCATTATATTATTAAATAGGTCGTATAAACCATCTATTTCGCTGAATCGTCTCCTTTCCACAATATGCCTGGAATTTCATAAGTCAGATAAAGGTGTCTATTTAAAAAGAGCAGCCAAGGAGAAATTAAATAGGGAATGTGAATGATATGATAGTTTTGTATCACATAAAACAGGGTTTCATTCACACGCCATCTTGCAAATGCAAATCCAAGCTACACAGAAGGAGTCATTTGTCTACGTGTTTCCTTTAGCCGGACCCTGCGGATACAACATTTCTGAAGAGAGTATTCAGGTTCTTTGATGTCTTACACAGGGAAATTAGGAGGATCGTCTCCATGCTCATAACTTATCTTCTTTTCTTTCCTTTCAAAATAAAGTGTCCCTATGCCATTGCTAAACACACAGTATTAACTTGAAATTTTCATTCTATAAAATGGTGGATAACTAACTGGAGTCTAAGGTTGACACCAAGTTTAGCTGATTTAAGAGGAGCCACAAATTATAGACACAACCAAAAATTTTTTTTAGAAGTTCACTTCTAAAAGTTTTTTAAAAAACCTCTCAAATGATTCAGAGATAATACTATGGGCACATATACAAATTACACTCAAGAGACTTTTTGCATTTCCTGGAGTTTTTTTCCAGCATTATGTACAACAGATAAGATTATAAATCCACCTAAGTGTCTTTTGATGGATGGACAAAAGATGTATGGGACGCACCTTGGATGGAATACTGCTCAACCGTTACCAAGAATGAAATGCTGTCATTTTTCATAATGCAGTTAGACATTAGGTTAAGCAAAATAAATTGGATGAGAAAAGACAAATGCCATACTTTCTCACTCCAGTGTGGAAGGCGAAAGATGAACTGTACAGACCTTGAGAACATGGTAACAGTTAGCAAAGCCTGGGCACAATGCAAAGGAAGGGAGACCGAGAGAATAGTCAATGAGGACCAAGTCAGAATAAGACAAAAGGCTAATGTTTTGCTCTACAGTCTAGGTTGGGACTCTAGTTGTGAATGTATTGACTACGACAGTGCAATGAATGTTATATGAATAGCAGGTATTGCAAAATAGGAAGAAAATATTCAAAGGGAAAAAGGAGGCTAGGGATCAGTAAGGAAGGAAAAGAAAAAAATAATTTGATGGCTTAAAAAAAAGGAAACAAAGCTAATGTATATAGGAGTGAGGAGTTAGAGGGAGGGCAGGGGAATGGGGAAAAATGAGAATGAATATGTTTCATGCAGTGATACAAACCCTCGATGTTGAATGTGATCATAATGCACAGATAAAATGCATCACTACAATAAATTATTTTTAAAAAGAGTTAAGTGAAAATAAATGTAAAACAAGAAAGTTAAATGGAAATCCGTGTAAGTTAAATATCATTAGCTAATTACACATCATACAGTGTGTGGCTATATCAAACATAGCATTGAACCCCCCTAGTGGGTAAAATTACTCAGTGTCAATTTAGGGATAAGTAAAGAAGGAAGTGAAAAGAAATTGATGGTAAAAAGGAAAACAAAGAAACAAAGATTAGGTAGGTATGGAGTCGGGGGTTGTAGGAGCAGTAGGGGAATGGGAAAAAAAAAATAAGAACCAAGATGTGTCATGTACCCGTACAAATTCCCAGTGTTGATTTCATAATCATAATACATATATAAAATGTAGTAATGAAATGAATTAAAAACAAAATCGATAGGAAAGGTAAAAATGGAAGACAAAGAAGAAACGAGCACCATGGAAGTGGCCCCGCTTTTGCTGTCTTGTCGCAGTGAGTAGCAGGACTCTCTCTATCGGAATGTTCTAATGGGTCTCCAACTAGTGCTTGGAGACCGAGCAATTAGAAGTGGATGACAAGCAACACATTCCCAGCCTCTGAGATACTGTGAGTTGACAGACTGAGGGGGAACAATATATGCGGACCAATGATCCACGAAGACAAGTTCTAGCAATGAATCTCAGAGAGACGGCTTCCAATGTGCTTTCCAAATGTAGTTTGGGCTTTTTTTTGTTTTTTAAAAATTACGTAGATGAAAACAACACTGAGATTCCATCTCAGTCCACAAGCAATGGCTGGCACCTCAAAATTAATCAGCAATAAATGTTGGTGAGGTTGCAGGGAGGAAGGAACACTTCTCCGTTGTTGGCAGGAATATAGACTTATGCAACCCCTGTGGAGATCAGTGTGGAGATTCCTCAAAAAGCTAGGATTGGAGGTCCCATTTGACCCTGCTATTCTCCTGCTAGGAATATACACAAAAGAATTGAAAGATTCATTTCACAGTGACACATGTGCACCCATGTTTATAGCAGTTCAGTTTGTGATAGATAAATCTTGGAAACAAATCAAATGTTTTGTAAGTAAGCAGCAAAAGAGGAGGAGTACAGGGTAGAGATGAAAATTAACAGAGGTGGGCCTGCTCAGTACCACGAGAATGGCAGCTGGGGTTGGATCTGTATAAAGATCAAGAAATTTCTTCATGGCTGGGAAGTGGCTCTGGCAAGGTGGGGAAAACTTTGAACGATGCAGTAAGCACAGTGGAGTTGAATAAAGAGAGAGCAATGCTATGGTCTCCTTGACATGTGACGCCCTGTTATCATAAGGGACTACTTAGAATATCAAGGTTCTCTGAATATCTACAGTGTTACTGTCTGAGATTCACACTTGCAAATGAGAACCCTACCAAGGAGCAATTATAATGTTAATAGAGGGATGTGCGGATGCTGTTATTGATGTGCGCAAGCGGTGGCTTGGTGGTGTGGGGCAGAGGACTCTAAAGTGACAAGATTAAAAGAAAAGGGAATAGTTGGTAAGGTGGCTCATGTCTGCAGTCTCAGCAATACGGGAGGGTGAGGCAGGAAGACTCCAAATTCCGACCTGACTTACGATTGCCAGTATCTGGAGAAAGACAGAGAGAGAGAGAGAGAGAGAGAGAGAGAGAGAGACAGAGAGAGAGAAACAGACACAGACAGCCATAGAGACAGAGATAGACAGATACACAGATAGACAGAGAAACACAGAGACAGACAGTGAACTGTCCAGAGATAATCTGATTTTTTTTTTTTACTTCTGACAATACAAAATATTCTGGCCACAGACCCACAAAATATCTCCAGCATTTTGAGGCAAAGGTACTAATCACGTACCTGGAGAGAAATAATATGGTACCTCAGAGACTGAAACTGTCATGTTTGCAATCCAAACAGCACATTAAATTGCAAAGTATTTCTCTCTCTCTCTCTCTCTCTGTTTGTCTCTCTCTCTCACACACACACATACACAAGCACAGGAGATGTTTTTAAAGTACATATATGGATCTAGGGATTTAGCTCAGTGGTTCTTGTGTGTGCCTGGAAATCTCAAGGTTGTGAGTTTGATTCCCAGGGCCACACTCCACAGTGCTGCATATGGTGGTTCATGCCTGACATCCCAGCACTCAGGAGGCTGAGGCCGGGGTGCTCTGAGTTTGAGGCTGGCCTGGGCTACATAGTGAGTTCAGGGACAGCCTGAACTACAAAGCAATACTCTGTCTCAAAAAAAAAGTACATGTACATAAGAGAGACAAATTTTATGAGTATGCTGGGTTCAGCGTTCTAGAAACCTCGGCTCATCAAACTTGAGCAATCTGCGTTCAGTTTCAGAAGCCTTAGCATTCTGACATGCATCTGGCTTGTTAATTGATCACAGATTCCCAGAAAACGATACAGAAATAGAATCAGAGAATAAGAAAGAAGAAAAGAAGGAAAAGGAGGAGTAGGAGGCAAAAGATGGAAAAGAGGATAGGACCAGAAAAATGGGAAGAGGAGAAAGAAAGAGAAGAAGAGATCAAGAGGCGAACGAGTAAATAAAGGGAAAGAGACAGACAGACAGACACAGAGAGATAGAGATGGAGACAGAAAGAGACATGTTTGAACTAGGAGGACAGCAAAAGCCAACTACAGAGAAAATGACAGAGATGAATCACAAGGAACTGACCTCTCTGCTCATCCTAAGGTTTCAAACTAAGGTCACATAAAACGTCTCGTCCAAAAGATTGCAAAACAGTAATTCCAATCAAGTCATCATCCTTCCAGTCGAGATAAAATCTCACACGCGAGGCTCTGTCTTGTCGGCCAAAAGTTCTGCATGCTTCTGTTTGTTTTCTTGGATGAGGGATTTCCCTTCTGTGAGTGTTACAAAGAGAAGACCAGGAGTCCGGTTGGTCGGACCGTCATGTTACCACGTGTCTGAGTCAACACCTGGCTTTGCGATTTCACGTTCCCTTGGCAGTCATACAACATGGAAACACATTCCGTAGGAACCGCGCTTTGAATATGGATCTTTCCCCCAGGCCGGTGATAAGCACTGAATCATTGATCGTTATGCTGCATATTGTGAAGGAGTCACAGGATTTTGTCTGCCTTGCTGTTGAGGACACACTACAGTGTTCTGTGTCGCAGAAGGAACGGTGGCGAACCAGATGCCTATCCCTTTTTATGACATTTTTAACCTGGGATGCTTCACACAGAAGCGGACTGTAATTCAAGTATCATCTATATGTTCACATATACCCACACCTAAATAAACACAATAATTTGGAATTAAGAAGAGTTTTAACTTTTACTTGTGTGATATACTAATTCCAGGCATTCTTTGCCATTGGCAGTTTCGATGTGGAGTATTTGTGGTGCTTCAACAACCTGATTTCGAAGTGAATGCCCCTTTTCTAAAACTCATTACAAAGATGTCACTACAATTTTCATGGCAATTAGTTACCTGATCAGGAAACAAGGGGAAGGGAATAGGGATAAAATAGACATTTGACTTAAAAATCCTCCTATTCCAATCCTTATCAGCATATGTGACAGGTTTACAAAAGCAGGAAATTCTTTGTGAAGAATTTTATTTTCGCAGACCATAAGCAAAAGAAGCACTGTATTTTAAAAGGAGAACACCCAACAGATGAAAGGTTATTTTAAAAATAAAAGACAGATAATTGGAAATTTGACTTAAGTCCCTTCTGTCTGTAACTAAAGTCACAAAAGAGCAATTTTCAACAGACAGAATGAATCACGAGCACCGTATTTTGACATTAGATACCTGATGCGGTCAGATAAGCTGAAGTTCTTTGCCACGGGAGCTGATTGTATTCGTCAGTTTGATTACCTTGTGAGAGTCTTGTATTGAAGGGATCCTGAGGGCATGGATTTGTGACTTTGTAGCTAGATATGCTGTTGGGAAGTGGCTCCTGGTGGATAAACTGAGTCACTGGAAGCTGCCATGAGATAGTACATTTCTCACTGGCTCTGTATCACCCATGGTCTGCTTTCTGGCCATTGTGGCATGAGCATGTCTCCTCCCTGACACCCGTGCACCATGATGCTCCTGTCATGGAGCAGCTTACCGTAGACTGAACCCTCCAAAACCAAATAAACCATCTCTTTCTTTAAATTGTGTTCCCAGAGATTAATCTCAGAGGTGCATTTTACTGAGGCAAACAACAGCAATCCACCTATGTGTATCAGAGGGAATTCGGTTTTGGAATTATTTCAAAAATATGCATTTGGTATGATTAGACTCCTCCTGCGTGAGAAATGTAGGTCAAAATCACCACTGAGTATTCGGAGTCATTCCGCCCAGAAAGAATAGTAAATGTCACTTGATTAAGAGAAATTCATGATCTATGTGCGCTGAAGCTTCAGTGTCTATTCACATACATACGCACACACACACACACACACACACACACACACACACACACACACACACAAGAGAGAGAGAGAGAGAGAGAGAGAGAAATGATTTCGGGTGAAAGAGGAGAAGCTAAACCTTTTGCCAGTGGGAATAATAACAAATCAAGACTTGTGTAAGGCTCACAATTCAGAGAGAATAACCCGGCTTTCCCAGGGGTAACCACCCACATCCGGAATGCTTTTTTTCCCCTCCCCACTGTTGTCTACAACCCACAATCATCACCTTAAGATGTCTGCATTGCCTCATCGTCTAATTGCCTGCTCCATGCAAACAGGTGGTTAATTACACATTATCTTATTCCTTAATTGTCGTATTTTTTTTTCCGGTTTCCCCGCAAAACGCCAAAACTGGTCCCACTCTGGGAACTCCTGCCCCTACCGACTGCACAGAATATATCATCTATAAACTATTTTGGGTAACAACTACTGGATTGTCACGAACACTTTACAGTTTATAAAGAGGGCCACAGGACCTATAACTCAGCCCTCCCATATATATATAAAATCTCACCCCAAAATGATGAGTATATAACCTAGCCAATTATTCACCGAGGAAAGTCACTCTTCCTACCTGCTGTCTCAAATCTGAACAGTTTTACTGACACATTTTTTCATCCTACTAAACAATTTTTCAGCGTGGCTTCACAGCTGATTTCCTAGCCAAGGAAAATACCCTGATATTTTGAGAGTCGCCGCACTGATGATATGATTGTTTTTATTTCACTATTGTTGGGTAGAAAGTAAAGAAAAGATACCTTTCTTTCATTTATGTCAGTAAAAGCCATGGCATCACTTATCCTGGATACAATCAAAGATTGCCCTTATTTTTGTTTTTCTTTTATTCATTTGCTTTTTGATTTCAAGGCTCTCACAGGGTCGGATTCTAGCAGAACTTTGTACAATGTTATAATAAAGGTGTAGAAAATTATGTACATAAGAAGATAGCGTTTCAGTTTATTGTTTGTAATAGCTACTATTTATAATACTAAACATTCTGAATTGTGTGCAAAATGGAGAATATGTTGTTCATGGCATGCCAATATGGATACTTATTTTTGTTTCTTAGACTTGGAGTCATGTAAGTTACATGGCCTTGTGTGGAGTATGGTCATGTTTCAGAGTTAATTCTTGATATAATCATCGGCACACAGCCATGGTAAAAAGTAACAGGCTTCTGACCTGCATATAGTGCAGTCTGAGCAACACAATCCTCCTTTACCAGTCTTGTCCTTCCCCTTTTCCTTCCTTCATATTTCCATCCTACATGAAGTGCTTTCACCTCATCCTCCATCTATCAATGAAAAAGCTGCTAGTTGTCTTTTGGGGTCAGGTGTACTTTTTTATCGCAATGATTTCCAGCTCCATTGATGTTTCTGTAGATGAAATGGTTCTGTTCTTTTTAGCGGCCAAACACCCCAACGGATCTCTTGGTTCTTGGCCTGGTGGGTCACTTGTGATCCTGACCACAGTCGCTCCCTAGCTGGTGGGATTAGGTGGGCAAAGTCATTTACTGATGGTGATTTGTCTAGATCACGAACCTATGCTAGTTCCTTGGGGCTCCCTGGGGATGTAATGAGTTGGACAGAGAGATAGACAGAGGCATAGGTGGATGGGTGGATGGATGGATCAGTGGACGGATGGATCGATCGATGGATGGATTCATGGATGAGTGGACGGATGGGTGGTTGAGTGGATGACCGGATAGGTGGGATGAATGAGTGGGTGAAAAGGTGGGTAGATGGATGGATTGAAAGACAGATGTACATTCAGGCAGATGGAGAGATATGTAGACAGACAGACAGATAGACAGACAGAGAGATGAAGAGAGAAGGACGGAGGGACCAATGGAGACCTGGGCAGGGAGGGAGCGAGTGAGTGAGGGAGAGAGAGAGAGAGAGAATGAGGATGAAGAGGAATAAGATTGTCTTCGGGTCTCTTTCAGCACCTACATGCACTTTGCTGATCAATGTAGATGGGACTCGATATACAAGGACGATGCGCTGCCGTGAAGCGCGTGACCTCAAATATACAGGGGACTCACGGTTCCTCCTAGAAATCGAGTAAGTCATGATTTTTTTTTTTTTGGTGGTTCTGGGCATTGGAACCAAGGCCTTGCCAGAGTTTCATTCTCAGATTATTAATCTGCTTTTCATTTTTATTTCGAGTTTGCAGCTGACTAGGACCTTCCATGGCTCAGGATGGACTCCAGTATTCGGTTCTTCAGGCCGTCTTACCTAGAGTGCTGGGATTATGGCTCACGCCATCCTGCTTGGCCCCGGGTAAATAAATATAAAACAATTTGAGATGCAAACCTCTGTGGTTATGTGTGCCACTGGTATTCTAGGGACTTTTGTTAATGAGGCATAACTTAATCTCTCGTGAGTGATGGTGACGCGTTTCTGCTATTTTTACAAGATATAGATGTGCTTTTAGATTTCTCCTTCTCTTCTTCTCCTTTTCCCCTTCCTCTCCTCCTCCTCGTTCTCCTTCTCTTTCTTGTTTTGGGGACTGAACCCCGGAAATTTCCCCTGAATTACATCTCCTCCCATTTTATGTTTCCTGAGAGTTTTATTGAGTCTGGGTTTATGTGAGAAATGCTTCTGCCTCAGCCTCTCGGGGAGTTGACATGACAGGTATCAACATAAAAGCTATAGAGCAACTCTCTCCTGGGTGTACGTATCCTTCTATTTCCTCCAAGGTTTTGATCTTTTGTGGAAAAAAAAAAAAACTTCAGAAATGTGGATACATATGGACTGCGGTTTCATTTCTCTCCTTCTTGAAAACCTTTTCCAACATGATTTCTGCCAGGAACACTCCACCAAGAACCATAACTCGCGTAGTAAATGGTTCCAACATCAGCTTCACATCACCATGACTTTGTTTTGCCTCATTCTTGACAAATTTGTGTCTACATCGCTCTGACTCTCATGGAAATCTCACCCCCACCTCTGGCTTTCATAGTCGCAGACTTTCCTGTCTTATTTCCCTGTGGATTATCCTCATCTTCTATGCAATCCCACAGCCGGGGCGAGTGCCAGCCTCCCTCTGGAGCATTTGCTTTTTCTCTGCTGGCAAACTCATCCTTCTTAGCGTTTTCCAAACACCCATGCCAGCTAAGCTAGCAGGAGTCCTGCTGGCCCGATCTCTCCCTGGAGCTGCCGCCTTTGACAACCGTCTTCGTGTGGGTTTTCTCTCCATTCATGGCGCCCAGACTTTTCCCCATCAAACTTCTAACTCCTTGGTATTTGTCAGACCTTTCTCGGAATTCACGAGGGAGCAGGTCCGTCTTTGCTTCGCCCTACGCTCTTCAGTGCAATCAAGAGCTCGTCTTGTTTTAAAAGACGTAAAACAAACAGCTGTGTATTGTTTAATCACGTGGAGCGTGCATGGCCAGAGAGCCTCAGGACGGACTTTTAATCAGTCTTTGGTCCATTGGTCTCTCATTTTGTGCCTACCTCTGACCCAAGCTGTCTCAACAAATCCCTGGGAGGTGTTCTCCTTTATACAAAGTACTTGATTTATTCCTCTTTGGCTGAAATGCTTGGGTGCATTTTCCTTGCGTGGTAAAATCGAAGGTTCTTCTCTGTCTCATCTGATACTTATCATTGATGTTGACTCTTGTGGGTTTCCCGAATTTTAAATAATCCACACTTTTAAATAATTAGCAAAATGAAAGAAAGCTCATAGGAAGTGGGCAGACAGATCTTTCTCAAAGGGCAGAGGGGTCAAGTTATGGAGGGAGGGGGAGAAAGACGTCGAGGACAGGAATGATAGCGCATAATATCCTTTTTCCAACTTCATACAAGGTATGTCAACAGTCAATAATAAAAATAAAAACTATTTTTGAACAGATATCCACATTACGGGGTTGATAAGCAAGGCATTCACATCAAACATGTAAAATACCTCTGAGTGGAAGGGGTTTGAAGAGCAGTCGACACGTAACTGTTTATAGATAAATCAAGGAGCCAGGTGTGGTTTACCAAAGATACACATTTTCTAGAGATATCCTTGTCACTCAAAGTGGGGGTGAGTTGCTCCTAGACTTTCTATCAGACGTCGCTGTGTCTCCGTCCAGGTGAAAGGCTCCTCGACTTGTGTTTGTCTCCTCTTGACTTGGGCCTAGTTTGAGGCACCGTCTACGGGTCACAGTTCCTTCTGCAGAGACGACTAACTAGTGAAAACGTGCTGAGATCACCACTCTACCTGGTTTACTTTTATCACAGTTTACGATGCAAGATATTGTGGGAGGAGGACCTTAAAGACTTTTAGGCTCGATAACTGAAGAGATGGAAATTCCCTCAGCCAGTTCATTTCACAAGAAATAAACGTCCTACCACACAAGGCCAGTGAACTCTTTAATGAGGGGCCCAAAGCAGCATCATTCGGTGAATTTTTTAGCTGTAACAATCAGACACAATTAGCGCTTTCCAACCACCCCACCCCACCCCCGCCTGAACATTTACCAAGATTAGGTGGCCCGTTCTCAATTATTTATTGTTCCAGTTTGATTTTTTTTTGACAGATGAGCTTCTGAAAGTCTTACATTTTTTAATGTATAAAGAAAAGACTCAAATCTGCCAAATATGCATGTGTCATTTAGCAAATAAGACTTCATAGTAATTACAATAATTTACACTTGTCCATTAAGTGTAATACTTTCTTAAGATTGTGAATTATCTTCTAAAGATATCGTTTTGCAGTGATCCAACTACACTCAAGTCAACAGCTTCACAACTCACAATACGTACATCTTGGAAGCAGATTACCTGTCCATCAGCAGGTGGACAGACAAAGAAAATATAATAATTGTACACAATAGAGGATGGCTCTGTCACAGAAAAAGATAAACTGGAGTCATTTGTAGGAAAATAAGCACACCTGAAACCATACCGTTAACGATATAAATTAAATGCGTAAACTTAAATATCACATGGTTTCTGATACATGAGAAAATCAAAGTACAAATCAGGGTCAAAATAAAAGACAATAGAAATTAAGAAAACTTTTTTTTTTTTTTTTTTTTTTTTAGGTTTTTTGAGACAGGGTCTCGCTTTGTGGTTCAGGCTGGCCCTGAGCTCAGCCTCCAACTCACATCACAGCAATCCTCCTGCCTCTGCCTCCCGAGTGCTGGGATGACAGGCGTGAGCCACCACGCCCGGCACTGTGGTATGTGGTACTGGTTGCTGCTGGGTGTGGGTCTCC
>PVIR01013277.1:0-42681 GCA_004026965.1 Petromus typicus
AAATATCTTGTTTAACCGGAACAAATATTAGGTGTCCTGAAACAAATACTTTTCAAATTCCAGACCAACAAGTCAATCCACAAGGAGGCCTTAACCTCTCTTCATACAGTGATCTTACTCCAGTTATGAGAGGACCAGAGTCACATCAAGGGCACTTACTGCTGAGGGCTCGTTCACTCCAGATCTGTCTCTGAGCTAGGCACCTGCTTATCTGGTGTAGGGCTCATTGGAACCCAAATTGCTACCCCAGACAAAAGCCCTGTCGGTGCAACTACACATCAGTGTATTGATTTGGATGCTGTTGCTTCTAGTTTGAGTGAATTTTGATGCATAGGACAAACCATTCACTAAGCCATTGTTTCAACCCAGTGTTGCAAAGCTAAGGCCTAAATCAGCCCATTAGCAGCTACTTGAAGGGCACATACACCCCGGCTTAAACTCACTGCTCGAGATGATGTTACAAGCCACATGGCCCTAACTTAAGACCATGCTGCTGAGCCCCAGAGGAGAGGACCACCTACTTCCTGACGTCACTTCCCCTCCAGCTTCCTGCCGCAATCTTTCACTTTGCATCTACACACGTGACTACCTCCTCAACTCTGGCTCCATTTTGAGTGAGTGATTAGTTAATAGGTTATTAATATTCAGAACACTTTGGGGTACCAAGAACTGAGCTGAGAGTGAGTTACAGAGAAGACAGACAAGCTCTCCGTCAGGAGGTGTCATCGGGTAGCCTGACTCTAAAACATGGCTTGCCAGCGAAACAGTACTGGGTTCTGGATGGCTCCGCTCTTCTGCCAGAGTTGGGCTCCAGGTTTTTCTTGCCTTGAACAGAAAAACTGGATGAGAGGACCAAAAAGCATGTCTAAGTTTATGTAAGGAAGTAAAAACAAAGAGTGGGAGAGATACTGGCTTCGTAGAGTGAGTTTGAACCGAGTAAAGAGGATAAGGTAGACGCCCACTCCATGTCTGGGAAACAGCGTGGGCAGCACAGGCAGCAGTGGCAGCAGAGCCCTCGTGGCCCGATGTGCACTGTCTCCATCGCATGGAAGCCCACGAGGACTTGTCCGTACGGGTCCTGAGAGGCTGCTGGATCACGCCTCGGGCTGGCATCGGTCTAGGCCCGTCCTATTGAAACCAGTTCACCTTCTCGGGAGAAGGCCACATGCAGGGTTTGGGGAGCTGTTCTGTAGATGTGTCAGGGGTCACCCCCACTTCAGCCACATCTGCCACACCCCAATCTCAGAGGGTTACTACCACGGGGAGTGACCTTGTCCCATGGTCAGGGAGTAACGTGGAAATTCTAGCGACAGAGCAGGCCGTGCCAGAAATGTAATGAGTAAGCTCAAATAATGACAAATGCTTTGAAAGTAAATTGCCAGAATGGATGATAGATATTGGGAAGAAGGAAGAAAAGGTTCGAATGCGACAGGGAACAAAGGAAGTGGAAGGGGGGAAGGGTAGAAAAGGGAAGGAAAAAAGAATAGAAGGGGAAAGTGGAAACAGGTTTTGTAAACGGAGAGGGGAAGAAGGCTGAAGGGGAGGGGGTAAGGGGAAAAGAAAGTGAAGCCGTGATTTCATAGACTGAGGGTGGGATGGGGCTGGCGAAGATGAAGTATCAGGGAGGCGTCTCCAAGGAAATGAGTTGGGTGGGGCCTTTTCTTTTCTTTTTTTGTTTTTTAGACTGGTCTCGCTTTGTGGTTCAGGCTGGCCCTGAGCTCAGCCTCCAACTCACATCACAGCAATCCTCCTGCCTCTGCCTCCCGAGTGCTGGGATTACAGGCATGAGCCACCACGCCCAGCACTGTGGTATGTGGTACTGGTTGCTGCTGGGCGTGAGTCTCCATGCCCAGTATGGTATATGGTTACCGGGGATCGAACCCGGGTCCTTGTGCTTGCAAGACAGGCGCCGGAACCACTGAGCTAACTCCCTGGCCCAGGTGGGGCCTTTTCTTAATTCTTCATAAATCTGTATGTTAACTTTATTTTTTTTAGTACATATCTGTCATGCATAATGGTCATACTCACCATAGAGAATCTATACCTATACACGCTGTATCTTACTTCCTTTCCCTTATTCCTCTCCCTTCCTCTCAGTCCTTCTTTCCCACCACATTTATAAAGGCTTTCTTTCCATTTTCTCTTTCTACTCTTTTTAAAATCCTTTTTCCTCCCCCTTCCCTTCTCCTTTGTTTCCCCTTCTGTCTGAACACGGTCTTCCTGCTTCCTGATATCTGTCCTAGTTTCACTCCTTATTTACTGTCTGGGGCTCTCACACAAGAGGAGCAGTGTGATATTTGATTTCCTGGAGAGCGCTTCTGTGTTTGCCTAGAATGTGACCCTGAATCGCAAGTAACTCTAAGGTGTTTTCATTCCAGATCTGGACTCTTACATCAGAGTCCAAAAACAAAGTTGTTCAGTTTGCTGTAATCGGATCTCTGTTACCAGTAGCTGATTGGAATTCCAATTTGACGCTGCCAATTCTTGGAAATAATTATTCTCCTATAATTTTCAAAGTTTGTCCCTTAATCTCCATCCTCCTCCAAACACAGATTACATAGCATATCTATATACTTCAGGAGGCTGTTCTGAAACCAAGGCCTTACCTGGTGGGGAAAGCAGTGTACCCTTGAGCCACATCCCAGGCCTCCTAGAGATAGATAACTCATGGTATGCAAATTCAATGCATGAAAAATATTTTCTGAACCTGCTGTTGGCGCCTCCTCTTTAACTGGCATTGGCGAGCAATATGAAACAAGCAGTCATGTTTTAGTGTGTCGTTTTTGTGCAGTGTCCTGAACTTTGATCTTCTGAACATCATCGAGGAGATTGATTACATCGAAGAGATTGATCGTGGTTCCGATTTCTGCCCCACAGCTGAGAACACGAACTCTTCCCTACAGCTGGAAACACGGTTGGATTCTTGGGATGGATTCCTCACACATGGAACAGAGTGTCTCAGAGGGACTGGACACTGAATTAGGATTTTCCAAAAAGTTCTAAGGAATGTGTGTAGACAATTTATGGAGACATCCAAGAAAACAGCGGTGACTTCTGAGCAGTGGAAATAGAAGTCAGGGGAGGGCGGAGGAGCCCTTTGCTTCCTAAATGACACTTAAAAAGGAATTGTCGGGGCCAGGGATTTAGCTCAGTGGTTCTGGCGCCTGTCTTGCAAGCGCAAGGACCCGGGTTCGATCCCCGGTAACCACGTACAGTACTGGGTGTGGAGACTCATGCCCAGCAGCAACCAGTACCACATACCACAGTGCCGGGCGTGGTGGCTCACGCCTATAATCCCAGCACTCGGGAGGCAGAGGCAGGAGGATTGCTGTGATGTGAGTTGGAGGCTGAGCTCAGGGCCAGCCTGAACCACAAAGCGAGACCCTGTCTCAAAAAACAAAAAAAAAAAGGAATTGTCATGGGCTTGTACAGTGTAGGGCTGAGATGACAGTTCTGGAGACTAGCATCAGTGTCCCTGTGATTTGCTCTGTTTATTTGCCTTGCGCAGTCACATAACAGCAACTACCAGAGCACTTTCTGAGCACTTTAGGAAGGTAACTCACGTAGGCTTTTGATTGACTGCTACAGGATAGGAATTATTATCCTCTTCTCACAGATGAGGAGACAAAGGTGCCTGGACCGACGATGACACTGACCCAAGACAGCAGGAAAAGTGGCCAGGGCAGGATTCCAGTCCAGACATGCTGGCTGGAGCTCTGGGTCGCACAGAGCTCTGCATGGCTGTGCTGGGTGTGGACCCGCTCGTGCCCAACTTCTCTTTAAAATGACAACAGCAGCAGCACCGACCTCAGAGGATGTTGTGAAAGTTAATCACATGCACATAAAGAGGTTGGATGCTGCCTGATACTTAGTAAGAGCTCAGGAAATCCTGGTCATCTTTATTAGTATTTTGGCTAAAAATAAAACATAGGTAGAAGTGTCTTCTGCCTCTTAGGATGGAGACTTGGGTTAGGGCTTGTACAGATTTCTTTTTTTCTAGAAAGCTCACTTTGGCGAGGCTTTTGCTTCTGGCAGGTGCAAGGTGAGGGCAAATCCAGTGCTTCCAGGAAGCAGTCCTGCCTTCTGTCCAAGGCTGAGGACAGAGAGAGCCTGCACCTGCTGGGAGAGGGCGAGCCAGCTCCAGGCATGTGGACTTGAGGCTGAGTCTGGGCTTGTGCTGTAAGAGGCCCTCGGAGGGTGACACATCTCCTGGAATTTGCGGCTCATGGAGGCACAGTGTGGCCTCCAAATGCAGAGCGGAAGCCCGGGCCAGCGCCAGAGTAGGCCAGATTCCACTCAGATAGTGTCAGATTTGCCCCCCACTCCCCGTCTACCCACTCCCAGTCCGAGCCAGGAGGGGCAACATCTTTAAGATCTTCCAGCCATTGCTTCTCTGATATCTGTGCTAATGACTGGATTTCAGTTATGAACATTATTCACCTATTTCCTCACATAAAGTGTGAAGATTCAGTCTTTCACAGCTTCGCCCATTTCCTTTTCCATCTTTGACTTACTGATACCACTAAGCTTGGTTACACGGATAGGCAGCACTTCTTCTATGATCTCACATTACTCAGCCTCAACCATGGTGTACATTATGATTACTCTTTATTTGTGTGTAAGGTTTTGTATTCTCTGGAATAACTAGTCTCTGTATTTACTTTATAGGTCCATTTAGGTTGCTATAACAAAACACTATAACCTGAGTGTCTTGTAATGAATGGAAATTTATTTTTTACAGTTCTGGATGCTGAGAGCCCCAAATCAAGGTGTGAGCAGAGGTGGTGTCTGGTGTCTGCTTTCCTGGCAGACAGATGTCTTCTCGCTGTAACCTTGGAGGAGCACAAATACCTGTCATAGGCTAGTGCTTGAGATGGAACCTCTCCAAGGCTTTGCCTGTTACTAGAATCACAGTGGGAAACAGATGTCAGCATATGGATATCAGAGGCACATGGACACTGGGGACCACGTGCCTGTAATCCCAGCGCTTTGAGGCTGGAGGATCACAAGTTCGAGTCCACCCTGGATAACTTAGTGCCTTAGTGAGGCCGTGTCTCAAAATAATAAAAAGAGGTAGAGATGGAGCTCAGGGAAAAGCCCTGGGTTCAATCCCCAGTGTTGAGAAAAAGTAACCAAGACCATAGCAACATTCATCAGTTCTGCCTGCGCCAACAGCTTCTCAGTAAAACCTTTACCTTCAAGCATAGCGCGTGTTTATCAATGCTTCACTTGAGCCCACCCCAACTTCCTGCGGCCACTTGCATTTTCCTAACACAGCCACACATTATTTCCTCTTCTATAACTTTGTTTCTCTGAGTCCAAGTGGAATGTGTGGTCCTTTCCTCGAGCCTGAGCAGGAGACTGTGACGCTTTAACAGAGTCACCATGATGGAAGTGACACGTTGGCTTTCGAGGCCAGGGCATAAAATATGGCCTATCTTCTGCCTGACTGTCTCTGCCTCTCAGGGTTCTTAGCCTGAGGACCCAGTCACCACCACGAGAAAGCCCCAAACTGGCACATGGACAGAACACACGGTGAGGAACTGAGGCCCCCAACTGACAGCCAGCATCACGTGTCAGACGAATGGACAAACAGCCATTTAGCATATTCCTGTCTTTAGCCTTCAGTCTCCTGGTTAAGGCCCTACACACAGCGTAGCAGAGATGAGTTACTCTCTCAATTCCTGACATGCAAATTCTCTGAGCATAAGGAGTGTCTATTCTCCACCACAAAGTGTGTGCACTGCTGTGGGGACTAAATACCTGTGCAGTAGCCACCTCCAATATGGCACCCGGTGACTCCTGTCTCTTATACTCACACCCCATGGAGTCCATGCTGACCTGGTACCTGGGTCGACTTCTGGTGACTCATACAATACAGCAGAAGAGGGGCCCTGTGAGTTCTGAGGGCAAAATGGAGGTGACACTAGTGGTCTGTGTGAGTGGTATTAGAGCATCTGCTCTGAGAGATGTCAGATGCTGTGTGTGGGGAGCCCCTCAGGGAAGGCTGCATGGTGTAGCTGGGGCCTCTTGCCAGCAGTCATGGGAAGGGCAGATCTTCAAGGCCCTGTCACCCTTTCTGATGACAAGTGATGTTGGTTTTACTTTCTCATTGTGAGTGAGTACACTGTCTAGTAGCATCTCGAGAAGAAAGTATTTGAGGGTTGGCATGGTGATTGTGTCTTTATTTTGTCATTACACTTGATAGTAAGGTATCAGGGTCTAGACCTTTAGACTGAAAACATTACTAGAAAATTTGATGTACTGGGCCGGGGAGTTAGCTCAGTGGTTCCAGCTCCTGTCTTGCAAGCGCAAGGACCCGGGTTTGATCCTTGGTAACCACATACAATACTGGGCGTGGAGAGTCACCCCAGCAGCAATCAGTACCACATTCCACAGTGCCGGGCGTGGTGGCTCACGCCTGTAATCCCAGCACTCGGGAGGCAGAGGCAGGAGGATTGCTGTGATGTGAGTTGGAGGCTGAGCTCGGAGCCAGCCTGAACTACAAAGCGAGACCCTGTCTCAAAAAAAAAAAAAAAAAAAAAAATTGATGTACTGCTTGAGTTTTTTATGTTGATTTTAAAGAATAAGAGCCCTTGTACCTGGCTACTTGTTTCTCTATTTGTCCTCCTTTTCTGAAAATTTTTGAGAGGCTTTGAAAGTGCTGGATAAGTGTGCAGACCTGGAGCCAGACTATGTGGGTCCAACTCTGAACTCCAATAATTATTGGCTGTGTATCACGGGAAAATATTAAGATCTCCTTTATTTGTAAGGCGGGGCTAATAATAATACTTACTTCATAGAGCTATGAAATCAAATGATTCTTTACCTTTATGGATTCTCATATATGCATTGATGTAGCATCTTCTCAGATGGTTCAGTACCACAAACCCCTTCAGAGGGAAGGCAGTCGGGACTGGGAAAACTTTTATGTTAAGAAACAAAACAATAAGTATTTTTGGCTTTGAGGGCTATGACATCTCTAGGACTGTTATTTAAATCTGCCACTATAGTGTGAAAACACAATAGATAAAAATATAAATACACGTATATGGATGTGTTCAAATAAAACTTTATGTAAACAGCACCAAACCGATTTCACTAACCGGTTGCTGGTATCTAAGGGAGAGAAGATGGTCCCTTTTTTGACTGTTTTACTAGCCTCAGCGGTCTAGAGACGCCCCCTAGTGGAAGTTTCCCAGGCTAACCTGACTGCTTCATTACCTCACATGCTGCTAAGTAGGCCCAGCAACTCGCATAAAATGAAGAATTGTATATTGCAACATCAATAAATTTACCTGGGTGAACCTTTTGAGACAAGTGAGTTATGCCTGGATTTTCATCACATATTCCTGTTTTTACTGTCCTTAAACTTAAGAGAAATGTTTACCTCTTCATCATAAAAGGTTAATATAAATAAAATGTACATTTTATACACTAATCTAGGCCAGGTGACATGCTTGGGTGTACAGAGATGAAAATCACTGTGCTGCTCTTAGAGATCTGAGTGAGGAAATAATTGAGAGAGAATGTCACCCAAGTCACGATACCATTTTCTTTGGCAATGGAGTTAGCAGACTAGGAAACAAAACGAGGTCTACAATCAATGCTTGTGAAGATATGGTGAAAGGACATACAGATTTCTGATGTCAGGTAAGGTGGAACACAGTGACTCGACTGTCTCCGCCCCAGCTCTGTCTTCCGCCCTGAACTGCTAGACCTTTGCTTTTCCCCCAAAGGCTGGTACATTGAGTTAGGTTTCCAGGTGGCGCTATTGAGAGATGGAGCACGTAGGAGGTGGGGTCCAGGAAGGAAGTGAGATGGCTGGAAGCTTGCCCTGGAAGAGAATACTGGGGCCCCAGCCCTTTCCTGTTTCTCTCACTTCCTGGTCAGCTTGAAGTGGGCAACACTGTTCCATCACGCACTCCCACCGCGAGGTACTGCCTTGCTGCACTTCCCAAAGCAGCAGATGCAACATGGACAGAACCCTCTGAAACCATCAACCAAAGTGACCTTTCCTCTCTATAAGATGATTATCTCAGGGCATTTGTTACAGTAATGGAAAGCTGACCAACACACTTACCTGAGGAGTGGAGATAAAGAGAGAGTAGTTTTTTCCTGTTCCCCATTGACCTTGAAGGAGGTTTCCCCAAAGTGAGAGGCCAACACAAGGGCCTCCCAAGCAGAGGGGTTCAGTGAGAACCCAAATATCTTCCCCCTCTTTGCCTGTATTTCTGGTCCATCTTTACATGGGTTAAAGAATCCTCCTAAAACTTTTAACCAAGCCTGGATCCTGCTGCTTCCTGTGTGAATTTCCACATCACCTCCCCCCTCATTGTCCCATCAGCTTGTACCACATTCTCAGTTTCTCATCTTCTGCGCCCTCAACTGCAGAACCACCTGTCAACAATCCCTCATTTATCTTCTTCCTCTTCCAACTGACAAAGACCACTTGTCCCTTTTCCGAATACCATTAGGCTAATATTAGCTAACATTTGGTGATCTTATTTTCTTCATTTAGAATTTTCAGGTGCATTAATGCTTCTTGTAAAAACTAAAGCAATTCAAAGCATATGAAATAAAAAGATGACAATAATCTCTTTGCTCACTCAGCTCAATACCAGAGATATCCAGTGTTAGTAGTGTTGTGTTCATCGTTCTAGAACCATTTTTCAAAATGCAATTTCTACTAATGAGGTTTTAGTACACATCTGCATAATTTATAAAAAATAATCACATCTCTTGGAGTTGGGCGGAATCCTTCTGTGTCTTATACAATGTTGAGACATGTACACATCAGTCAGCCTCGTCAGGGACCTTGGCTTCTCCTATCCACCTCTCTCTGGCTGCCTTTTCTCATTTCTTCTTGTGTTGGTTTCAGTCTTCCTCTCCCCCAAAGTGGCATTTTCCAGGGCACAGCCTTTGTCTCTCTTGGTTTAGGGGGCACAGAGCATATGGCCCTTTTTTTCTTTGCAGATTCACATCTACTGTTGAAATACAGGCTGCACTATGGCTGAGAGGGAGTCAGATGTGACAGAGTCCAACTGAGGACAAAGCAAGTCTAGGTTCATTCCAATAACAGTCGGCGTCAAAGCACAATATAACTCTTCTCCCTCCTTCTCCTGAGATTGAATATTGACTGGCTAAAGGGGAATTTAAGTAAACACCCTCCATTCCATGCAGCATCATTATCAATATACACCTGTCCCCATTGATGGTCATGGGGGCTACTGGTGCATAACTGGTACAGTAAGGTGTTAGGAGCCTGGTCTGAGGTGGTGAGGGAGGGCAAGAGTTGGGGAAAGACGAGATGGTGTTTGCCAGGCCCTTTGGAAGAGTCTGAACCCTTGTCATGAGAAGTGTAATGGGTAGATGCTATCGAACTATATTTATATTTGTCTTCTTTATTTTAGTTTCTTTTTTTGAGATAGATTCTCACTATGTAGTGTAGGCTGGCATTAAATTCACTATATACCCCAAGTGGGCTCAAACTCATGGCAACCCTCACACCTCAGCCTCCTAAGTGCTGGGATTATAGGCATGTGCCACCGTGCCCGGCCTATGGAGCTATTTCCACTACTATTGCTGAGAGTAGTTGGGATATACAATGCACATATAGAAAACATGTAAAACACAGTGGCTAGCATAAGGGAATGCTGGGAGCCAAGCACACCTGCGAGTAAACACCATCAAGGTCAAGAAGCGTAACCTCCTAGCACCCTGGAAGCCCCTGGGGGCAGAACTCAGGGAGTCCCGGCTGCAGGAGACCCTGTGCTCCCTCATCAGCCCTGCAAAACAAAGCATTTTATTCTCCCCAATTTCCCAAAAGGAAAGTCGGCCCCTGCCTCTTTGGTATTTGCTTGTTTTCCTTCCTAATCTTCTTCTTCCTCTTCCTCTTCCTCTTCCTTTTCTTCTTCTTCTTCTTCTTCTTCTTCTTCTTCTTCTTCTTCTTCTTCTTCTTCTTCATATTTTTATGACCTACACATATCATTTGGCCTGTCTTGCTTTTGAACATTCCATAAATCTATTAAAAATGCTTTCTTGAATGAATGTCTTCTTTCACTTTCTCTTCATGTTTGTGCAATTCACGCTGTTATTGCATGAAATGTTTGTACCTTTTCCCTTTTCTATGGTATTCCAGTCCCTAGACACAGTCCATTCCATCGAATGAACAAACCACAATTTTTAAACCCATTCTGTCATGGAAGGTTATTTTCCAATGTTCAGTTTTTATAAACATGCTCTCTGAAGGACTGTTTAGATGAGAGACTTTGTAATATTTGAGGGAGCAAGCAAGATGGCAGAGAGGAGGCATGAAGGAAGAGTTGGTCGGCTGCAGAATTTACCAGCAGCTCTGTTGGCATCGAGAAATGGTATCTCAGCACTGGCACCGTCTCCCAGAGATGCTCTCAGCTATAGTTATTTTATGTGGCTTCCGGCACCTCAGTCTGCATCCGGGGGAGAGAGAGGGAGAACTTGGCGACCTGGTGTTTTCAGGCTGCTGCAGAAACCTCTTTGGAAGTAGGACCTGGGCTCTGGGGATCACAGAGACTTCGTAATTCAGGCTTAAGTGCGAATGTCCCTTGTGAGAACCTATGAGTCGCCATGACTTTCCTAGATTGCTGACTATTGGGTGAGGGGCTCTGATTAGACGTCCAGCATCTGAGAGAGGTGTGACTGATTCTGTAAGCTGTGCTCCCCATGGTGCTGAAATGAAGTGCTCTGTGCAGAGCAGTAATTACTAGTTTTCTCGCAGGTCCTGGAAGGGCCCCCTGGAGGAAGGAATCAGACTTGGCTACTCTGGGTTGACTCAGCGTAGTGTAATTTTTTTCCTGACCTCCTCTGGTCCAGTAGAGATTAGTTACTTTAGCACATGTTCAGGATCCTGGCTTCACCGATCCAGGGATGTGATCAGTATTGATTGAATGCTTATAATGTGTCCAGCATTTTAGGGCTCAGACATCACTCTGAACGAGTCATTATGTATCAGTTAGATTCTGCTGTCTCCCCAAAGTTTTATGTTTGGAACAACAGATGCTTTTTCGCACAGTTCTGTGGGCTGCTGGGAGTTTGTTTCAATTTTGACTGGCTTGGGGTGGTCTAGGGTGACCGTATCACGGGTCTGGCAGTTTGCTCAGGGTCAGCTGCGGTGACAACCAGATGTCTCTGATTTAGCCCACGTTCATTCACAGGGTTATGGGAAGGTTCTCAGTAGCCTGAGTGAATAAGTCCCAGGGGACAAAGCCGGTACTCAGTCACATTGGCTAATGTTTTATTAGTCAAAACAAGTCATGTGACTGAGACTAGGTTTATATATGGAGTGGCTTGCTCAAGGTAAGGATTTGGACTGTGGAAATGATGGTAATCTTGTGAACAACTTGCCATACTCTTATTATCTAACTGAGGCTTAGCGATGTCAAGGCGCTTTTCCTCAGTCACACAGGTGCTGTTGGGTAGAACTCAGCTTCAAATCTAGGTCCACATGATGGTGAAATCTTTGCCATATTCCTGTGATATAATGATATTACTTCATTCCCCACACTCGTCATTGTGTCTAGGGCACCAGCCCCGAGGCTGATCAGCCGAAGATTCTGCAGCCCTCCAAAGAATTCTCTCCATCTCGCTAACAAGTTAGTCATCACCTCCGAATCTTGAGAGGCCATATTCTGAAGAGAGGAAAGGTAAATGGTGGAAGCAGAACCGGGACCTGTCTTTACTCAGTGGGCAGTTATACACCTGTGAGTGCTGAGTCCAGGATGGATTCAGATGACATTCCTATCAAGACTAAAGTGAAAGGTGCTTACAATTGAAAGCTGCAAGACGTTAAGACCTTGAGCTCCACAGAGCTGGAACGAAGGCAGACATAACACTGTCTCCTGCACCGACACTGACACAGACGCTGCTTCCTTGGCAGGTGGTTGCCTACATCTACATCTATCCAGTTCTGGGCCCATCGTCTCTTTTCAATTGAAGGTCAACTTCAGACACTGATGGCTCTCGGAAAACAGGGTGTGTATTGGTCAGCTGTCACTGGCTGCACAAAATATCTGATGTAGAAATTTAAAAGAGAAAAGGTTTATTTTGACTCGTGATTTCGGAAGTTTCAGCCCCATGGTTGGTGTAGAAAACACCTCATCTCACGGTAGCCAGGAAGCAGAGAAAAAGGAAAGAGCAGAGACATCTCTTCAAAGGCACAACTCAGTGACCTACTTCCTCCCACGGCCCCGCCTTTTAGCAGTGCATTCAGCTGGTAAACTCATGAATGGATGAAGCCATTGATGCACTCAGAGACCTCAGGATTTAATCACCTCTCTAGGCCCCACCTCCACAGACTGCTGCACTGGAGCACAAACCCTTTCCATGAGTCTTTTTAAAGACATTCATCTTTAAACCGTGGCAGGCCAAGCAAGTAGAAGAAAATCCCCAGTCTCATTTTAGATCTGCAATCAGGCTGAAACGCTCAGCACTCCCAGTACAATCCTTTCAAAGAGAAAAAAATTATTTGTAGGAAACAAAGGGTGAGATTTGCATTCGAATGTGGTGCCAATCAACATTCATTAGGGGGAACACAAGCCAGCACCATTAGCTGGAAGGGAGCTCTGGCAATGGCTCATTAGTTCTGTGGATTTAAATAATCATTCCAAAGGATTCTTGAGTGTCTGATGAGATCCAGCGACATCAATACTCCACTTTTCTCCCCAGAGAAAGAGAACGTTCCCAGAAGTGACTGTGTTGCCCCCTCCTTTCTCACACACACCTCCAGGGTTCTCCGCAGCTACCTTTTAGGACTCTGGGATGCTTAACAGGCTAGAAGGGGAAAATTGGGAATTTCTAGGTTCGGACAAACTTCTGCAGTCCCAGAGGGTAGAAACACTAAGGGAACTGCCCAGGGAGTTGAGAGAGAATCTGCTTATTCCACCCCCTTTCTTCCACCAAGAGCGAAGAATCACGGGCGGAGGACAGAATAGAAAGGCAGGACTGCCGCTTCGCTTCGGGAGAGATCCCTGGAGGAGAATTTCAAAGATCAGCTCTCTGCCTACAGGGCTGGAAAACCTGGTTGGGCACAGTGTTTGGCAGGAAGGGACACTCTGAAGGTCGCAGAGCGACCTTTCTTTAGACGTTCCCAAAGGAAAGCTTCTTAAGATTGCTTCTGCTGTGGGTGTCACGGGAAGCGCCTAAGTGCCGGGAGCTCAGAAGCAGCCTGATTGGACAGTGTAGCAAAAACGATGATGTCTTCCTTTTTTTTCATCCAGCCTCCACATATTTTCAGCTCTGTTCTCCTATGAGTGGTTATATACTATAGAGGAGGTGACTCCACCCCCTGGAAGCAAAACATAAGCGAACTATGTGAGGGTCACAGTGGGGACAAAATACTTGTTCCAGACAGGTAGGAGGGAGGAGAGGTTTATTTTGCTCAATTTCGGAGGTTTCAGCCCTGATCAGTTGGTTCCGTTACTGTAGGCCTCCCATCCACTATCTGCAACCAGGCCTCCGTCCGAACAATGTCAACAAGTCCTGATCTCATCAGTGGATTCATGATTGGTAGAGCTAAGTCAGAGTAGCAAGGCCAGGAGCTAAACATCCTGGGGAAGGGGCCTGACTGTCGGCACAGCTGGCACTCCGAGTGACACCAGCTAGCTCACCTCCACTTAGCAGATCTGGCAACCTGCGCAAGTTGCACAACAGGACTCCATGGGGCCTGAGGTTTGTGGGTAGTGCGCCCCCTGCTGCGTAACTACCAGCTACAATGCGAGGGACACGCTGGAGAAACTTTTCCTTTTCCCTTTATCTTTATATATTATGATTTCCCTTTTTCAAAAATTAAACCTGAGAGAGGAGATGACTATAAATCCATGTTGTGTTCTCAGAGATTCCGTGCTCTTCTCTCTCCCGTGGTAGCATCTTGGACTGTTAGTGTATGGGAGCCAGCAGTGTCACGGCCACGGTCGGGATGCACGTTTCCTTCCGCGAGGAGGCCTCGTGTTCCCTGTCACGGTTCCCCCTTCGTTCCTACCAACCCTATCCTCTTCCCTCTATCCCTGCAATCCACGTTGTCTATTCTCTAGTTTTCTCCTTTCAAGAACAGCATATTCACAGGAGCACATGCGAGGCAACCTTTCGGGGTCGGCTTTTTTATTGAACATAATTCACTGGAGGACCATTCAGGTGTTTGCACAGTAATTTGCTCTTTTTTTTTATTACTGAGTAATATTCTAAAGTATAGACCTATGTCAGATGGTTTAGTCATTTTTTCAATGCAGGACAGTTGAGTTGTGTCCAGTTTTCAGTTATTAAGATAAAGCTGCTATAAAAATTCATGTCAAGGTTTTGTGTGACCATAAATTTTCATTTCTCTGGGATGAGCGCCCAGCAGTCGGATTGCTGGCTTGCCCAGCAGCTGCGTGCTGAGTTTTCAAAGAAACCACGGAACAGTTTTCCACCATGGCTGTATCATTTCATAGGCTCCCCAGAGGCGGATGTTTCTTCACGTTCTTTTTACAGCTGCGAGTGTCACCTTTTCGCCGGCCACCATTCTGGTGTGAGGCGGCATCTTAGTTCATCTCAGTACTGCAGAAAGCAGGAGAAGTTCAGGTTTCATATCCAGCCTCAGGTGACATGGAAGAGCACAGGGCAGGGGAGGGCCTTCTCCGGCTCCTCACTAGGACTCCACCGCACTTTCCTTCCGGGAAGTGTGACTTGCTTCATCTCTGTCACCCTGAGAGGTGGTGAAAGTCCTGACTCTCTATTAGGCCACGAAAGACTCCATGCAGAAGGGTGTGGGAAGGCCTCATTACCACCTGGCGAGGAGAAAAAGATAACAGTCCTGTCTTCCGCCTCAGTCTTTCCTGACGACACCAAAGCAAGAGGATGGAGTCCTCGGATTACAACCTCCTTGTGTCCTGGAGGGTGGAGACATAGGCTTCTCTCCGGCCTTTGTCAGAAGTCTGGCGCTGCGTCCACAGTAGCGTTTCCTCGGGACGATCGGTTATTGTGTGAAAGTTCTGATCTTGGTGGGCTGCTCTCTGTGCCTCCCATGGCTGTAGAGAAAAGGCTGCTGGTGGAGCTTTCTGCGTGCTCAGTCCTGGCGATGCTGAATTTTCCTCATTGCAAATTTAGGTAAAAGTGAACCCAGGGACTCTACCATGTCGTTCCCCAGGTCCCTAGATCTGCTTTCTTCTCTCCGCCTTTCAGAGTCTTCTGATGTTCATTTTGGGTAAAATGTCCAGCGATCTGAGTGTGTTTAATGGAGCCCTATGAAGTCAGTGCATGTGGGAAAAGTTCAAAACTAGAATGTGACATGAGAATTTGAACTCATGACCCTAAAGCCAATGTTCTCAGTGAAATAGGATTTGCTTTTGCTCAATGACCTGTGCGGGGCTTAACCTGCACCATAGGCTCTCTGCAAACATGCTTTGCGTGCTCTTTCCTGAAGTAGGCATTTTGGTCCGTGTGCGCTTCTGTAGTCATTTTCTCTTTGAGGTTACGGGCGGCGTCCACCAGGGGGCAGAGCTGGGCTTTTATGCGCAGAAAGGCAACGTATCCACAACCAGGAGGGTTTCTTGTAGTTTCCTCTGCAAAAATTGCCTGTAGCTTGGTTCACCAAAACCCAGACCGCATCTAGAAATAGGGAGGATCATCTGGGAAGAGCAGGCGTGAGGAAACTTCCACAGTATGTGGGGTGTGTATGTGTGTGTGTAACAAGCAATTTGGGGGTGGGTTGCCCCACAGTTCACCTCCTGTTTCCGGCAGCACGTCTCCCATTGGCTGGATGCAGCAGCAGACATGTCTGCACCGCAGGCCCCATCCCCGCATCAAAGTGAAAGGGTTGTGGACGTGAAGGAGGTAAAATCGCACGGGGTGGGGGAGAAAGTTCGCAGCAGCCTGGATGCTGACCACGCTGGCTCCTGCCTGTGTAATTCTTTCGGTTCTGTAATAAATACCTCCATTTCCATCCCATAACCTTCTTTTTACATCGCCCCACTGCTCCCCCTCATTCCTGGCCTGGACATGAAACCCAACACTCTGCCTGTGCTACACAAGCGCTCGATGGCCAAGCTCCGTCCCCAGCCTTTGCACTGCATTAAAGTTTGAGACAGATTTTCAGCAAGTTACTCAGGCGGGCCTCGAACTTGTCAGGCTCCAGCCTCAGCCTCCTGAGGAGGAGGGGTGGGGTTTCTGGCATGCAGGACCATGGCCCTCTCATTATTATTATTATTATTATTATTATTATTATTATTATTATTAGAGACAAATAGTCTCGCTTTGTAGTTCAGGCTGGCCCTGAGCTCAGCCTCCAACTCACATCACAGCAATCCTCCTGCCTCTGCTTCCCGAGTGCTGGGTTTACAGGCGTGAGCCACCACGCCCGGCACTGTGGTATGTGGCACTGATTGCTGCCGCGGTGAGTCTCCACTCCAAAGATTGTTGTATGTGGTGACCGGGGGATCGAATCAGGGGCCTTGCACTTGCAAGACAGCTGCCGGAACCACTGAGCTAAATCCCCGGCCCTTCCTCATTCTTTTTAAGCGAGTCAGTTAGTTTCAGTTACTTGCAAACATACAGGCGTGCACACACATAGAACTTAAATGAATAGGAATCAAGTTGATTTTTGTGGATTGAAAAGATAGAAGATAAAATATATTACCTAAAGTCACATAGACAAATCGCAAGATGAAAATAATAGAGTGTGAAAAACCACTAGCAGATAGAAAGGCTCTATTGTACGTAAGTTCCCAGCAGTATCTCTTGACGGCCTGCAGAAATCAATTAACAAAACCAAACAAAACAGGTGCAGGAGAGAGGGGTGGAGCTGGGCCCGGGCACATCTCTCCTCTTCACGGCGGCAGAGGCCATGTGGCTGTGAGTCAGTAAGGCACAGAGGCTCAGCCACAGTCCTGAGAATTCCGCTGTCATTGCTGCAGTTAAAAGGAGCTTTTCCGGGCCGGGGAGTTAGCTCAGTGGTTCCGGCGCCTGTCTTACAAGCGCAAGGACCCGGGTTTGATTCCCCGGTAACCACATAACAATAGTGGGTGTGGAGACCCACACCCAGCAGCAACCAGTACCACATACCACAGTGCCGGGCATGGTGGCTCATGCCTGTAATCCCAGCACTCGGGAAGCAGAGGCAGGAGGATTGTGATGTGAGTTGGAGGCTGAGCTCAGGGCCAGCCTGAACCACAAAGCGAGACTCTGTCTCAAAAAAAAAAAAAAAACCTAAAAAAAAAAAAAAAGAGCTTTTCCATGGACCGGCAGTGTTTGATTCTATATTCTCCTAAACATCCTCAGCCTTTTAAGTATCTCTCCAAAGAACACGTTTATTTACCAAAAACTCAGGTTGGAGGACAGTGGGACTGAAATTCAGAGTCTCTCACCAGTCCAGAGATGCATCTCAGAAATTTAGACATTTTCTAAATTTGTGCAGAGCTACCGACAACCTAGCAAGGGCTGCCGGTCCCTTAGGAGAAAATGGGATCTCATTATTGCTTTAATCTGCATTCCCTAATTGTGAGTTTGAGTGTTTTCTTCTATCTCAATCAGCCATTTGTATTTCCTTTTCTGTGAATTGGTTTTTTTATATCCTTTATGCTAAATGGAAATTGTGTCTCTTCTTCACTACTTTCTTTTTCTTATCTGATCACATTATTACTCAGCAATTTGGTCTCGTTTATTTTTGGCATTGAGTTCTTTGCTCTTCCTCTTCCCTTTGACTCCTCCTTGATCTAATCAAAGTGTCCAAAGTTTCCTAACAATCCTCCCATTTGGACTGTCCTCTGCAGCAGTGCTTCCGTGGTCAGACGCGAGAATACTCTGCCTTGCATCCCTTAACAAATATGAAGACCTCGAACTGAGCTATGTAGTGAGGCCTTTTTAACTTTTTCTTTTAGATAAGGTCTTGTTAGATTGCCCACACTTTGTCTTGTTAAGTACTTTTTATTTCTGAACATTTTTTTCCTCTCCCTTGCAGTTCTTTGCCCTATAAATGCTCCTACAGGTTTAGATTTTTTTGAGGAAAATTAGAGAAATCTTGGAAATTTTTCTGCTTTTCAAATTTGCTGTAAAACTTCAGAGCTGAATTTCTTTTTCTCCTTATAGGTGAGAGATGGTGAGAGAAGAAAAATAAATAAAAATCTTCAAATAAAGGCTGAATAATAATTCAATTGCATTTATAGCAACACAGAGACAATTCTGGAAAAGCTTGAACTCAGTGTTTATCATTGGTGAGAAAGGGTATTTCATCCTCACACTTGATCTTAGCCACAAGGCCAAGAAAGAATAGCTTTTATTTCTAGCTTTGCATATTTTATTTACTTATTCTTAGTGTTGCAGACTGAATCCAGGGCCTCTTGCATGCCAAGCAAGCATTGTACCAGTGAGCTACCAGCCGCATAATTTATTTTAAAATTTAAAACTATGTGTTTTACTTTCTTTTCATTCAAAATATTTTGTAGAAAAAACAACACAACAAAAATACAAATACAAAGTAACAAAGAATATATAATTTTTTTTTTTTTGAGACTGAGTCTCACTTTTGCAGTTCAGGCTGGTCCTGAACTCAGCCTAGAACTCAGCAATCCTCCTACCTCTGCCTCAATAGTGCTGAGATTACAGGCATGAGCCACCATGCCCAGCACTGTGGTGTGTGGTACTGATTGCTGGTGGGCGTGAGTCTCCATACCCGGCATTGTTGTATGTGGTTACCAGGGATCGAACCCGGGTCCTTGTGCTTGCAAGGCAGGCACAGGAACCACTGAGCTAAATCCTCAGACCCAAAGTATATATAATTAAAATGAAATTTCTATCGTATCTGTATCACTGCAAGCATTTACAATCAATATTCTCACATGTAAGTTTTTGGACATGTTCTTTGTATCATCACTGTCTCTGTATATCTTTTCTTCTCTTTGCTTGTTTTTCTCTCCTCTCTCTGTCTGTCTCTGTCTCTCTCTTTGTATCTAACTCTCTGTCTCTTTCTCTTTCTTTTCACTTACTAACACTTCCGCTCTTATCTTGTACAGGTGCTCAGTAATATGGACATGAGCAGAGAGACTTGCACAACGATGCTCTGAGATCCTGGCCAGGTCTTCATTTCTCTTGCTGACATTTTTGCCTTTTAGAAGGTAGAGGAAGTATCTAGGGGAATGGCTGCCCTGAGCCCAATCCTGGCCGACCAGGCGGACAGGCTGCGAGGGGAAGTGACAGAGCTTTGGTGCCAGTGGCTGCGTTGCTCTAGACCTGCTGTCTGCCTCCTCCCACTTTGGTTAACCTCGTAGCTCCATCCAGCCTGGCTGCACGGTCCCTTGTGGTCAGCACCCCGACAGCCTGGGAATGGGAAGCTGGACAAACAAGGCCCCCAAAGGCACCTGAGCCTCCCTTGCCTCGACTTCCTCACCCTATCGTTCCCTTGCCCACAGGATGTTCTCACACTGCGCTTCTCTGCCCTGCTAGTGCCTCGGCCTCCAAATCTCAGTTCAGAGGCTCCATCCCAGGAAGCCTTCGCAGGTGCCCGAGCTCAGGGGCTTCACAGCGCCTTCCACTTCCTCTCTCGTCAGGAAGCCATTCCCAGGACCTGACCGTCCGGGAGTGGCTGGGACAGATTCCACTCAAAAACTTCCCACTGTCTATCCTCCCTAGGACTAAGACTGGCTATGTAATTTGTGGGTCCAGCAAAGAATGAAATTTTAAGCTCTCTCCTTCCAAAATTGTGAACTTCAAGATGACAACAACAGAACAAGTTCTTCTGGCCTTCAAGTTTTTTTGTTTTTTGTTTTTTTTAGATAAGGTCTCACTTTGTATTTCAGGCTGGTCCTGAACTCACTATGTAGCTCAGGCTAGCTTTGAACTCATAGCAATCCTCCTGCCTCTGACTCCTGAGTGCTAAGATTACAGGCATGAGCCACCATGTCCAGCATTGTGGTATGTGATGTCCGATATCAAACTTAGGACCTTGTGCTTGCCAGGAAGTCACTGGAACCACTGAGCTAAATCTCCAGCCTTCCAGCGGATCCAGATGCCTAGATGGTTTCCAAAGAAGCAGAACCAAAGTCAGTAAAATCCAAGGACCTTAGCTTGCCTGATCTAGGCCTTCAAGTTTTATGATGTCTGCTGCGATTCTAATGGTTTCTTTTATAAGTGATTCATTACTTTTCTGTAACATCTGTTAGGATTCTGGCCTTGTGTTGGACTTCTGGGATTTTGACTATGATGTGACGCAGAGATAATCTTTTTTGTTTTGTTTTGTCTTTTGAGACAGAGTCTCACTGTGTAGTTCAGGCTGGCCTTGAACTCATGGTAATCTTCTTGCCCCAGGCTCCCAAGTGTTGAAATTAAAGGCATGTGGTCATCCGGAGTGGACCACCTCTATGTTGACCTCCTGCACCATCTGGAGTGGACTGGACTGCCAGGGAGAGCAACAGTGGGAACCATACCTGGCACAGCAGGGGCGTCTGGGTCCAGGCAGCTGTGAGGGACAGAAAGAGCACCATTTGGAGCTCAGGAAGGTGACCGAGTTGTGAGCAGCAGGGACAGGGCCTCGCCGAGGTTTGGTGTTGAGAACTGAAGCCCGTGAGGAGAACAGAGAGACGATGGAATAAAGCTGCAGTAGACCGCAGTGGCTGTAACCCTGCATTTGGACTGTGAGGAGTGAAGTGGAATTGTTTTTCTTTTTTTCCCCTTTATTTCTCTCTTTTCTTGTTTCTGCTTTTGTCTCATTTTTTATTGGTTTTTTTTGTTCTGTTCCTCTTTGTGTCTTTTTCTTCTCTCTTTCCCTCAGTCTTTCCCAGTCTCCCAAAGTTTACACGATCTGTCCTTTGATCTCTAGCCTTACGTCTAACCTTTGCCTCTCCTTATATCGCTCTGTTATGTCCTCAGCTCCTTCTAAACTTTCTCCCCAAAGGGCAAATTCAATATAGTGAGGGTTTATTTACTATAAACATATTTCTTATTTGTTTTAGATTTTGTAGTGTAACCACAAAGCTAGTTCATATAGTTAAAGGTGACAAATTTATAGTTAGCACAGTCTGTCATTTTCTAGGCTGTGTAAGACGCTATTGTTAGTGCAGACTGCATTATTGCACTCAAGCTGACACAATCGTTCTAAGCAGTTGCTCCTCCTGATATCAGCACTGAGGCTGCCTGAGGGTCATTAGAAGAACTGTAGCCAACACCAAGGAATCAGGGCTGAGCCAAGTGGGCAGCAACTGCTCAGCCCCTATGGACTGAAGAGGTAGAATCCTGCAATAGACTCTAAACCCAAGAGCTTGCTGTACCTAGAGGGCGTGTCAGAGAAGCAGTCAGCCCCTAGAGGTGCCAAATACTAGCAATGAAGATACCAAAAGCAGTCTACATGTAACAGTCCAGAAACTGGGCTCAAAACACCAACAACAAAAAAGTAGAAATAAGATACTTGCCAAGGTGCAAACCCAGACTTCGATTTCACCAAAGGCAAACCCAAGGAGTTTGGAAAAAAGGAAAAGAAAAACAAAACAAAACAAAACAGCAAGTGAAATAAAGAGAAGCGTTAAAAGGGGAATGGGGGGGGGAAAAAAGACAGAAAAAATACCCCACCTGCACCAAACAATGAAGGAAATAGAAAAAATGGGGAGAAAACAAGCTCAAAAATTCCTCTGTATCTTTGAATTGAGTAGTTTCTTCTAGGATATGCATTCTCGGAATCCAGCCGGTCACGGTTCTCTCTGCTTAGGTCTGTGGCCTGTGAGTTTGTGATGTGCAACCTCCCTCAACTCCCCTCTGTCCATCTACCCCAGACTGTGGCAAATACCCACAACAAGGTGTGTTCTTGTTCACGCAGATAGGCGAATCAGTGAAACCACTGGCTCTGCTGTAAGCGGTTGGAGTGCAGGGGTTCAGGTGTGCTGGACTTGACGCAGCACCTCTAGATCCAGCTGCCTCTGCAAGTCCCACTCATCAACACTGCTTCTCACCACAGTGAGCGGAAGTCTGCGTCCTTCCCATCCTGTGCTTAAACTTCTCAGGGGCTCTATGTCTAGCCTGCTCTTTTCCCCCTGCCCTGCTTGTCTTTTGTGGCTGTCTCTCACCCTGTCACTGTGATAGGAAACTAGGAAACTCTGACGTGAAGGTGTACTGTGGCTCGTTCTTAAATAATTGACCCCTTTTCAAACTGAGTCCTGATTAAATCCTCTCCAATATGGCAGACACTGCACTAGATTCTTCTTCAGTGTGAGCCTGCCAGGAGGAAGTCACTTTAGGAGTAAAATCTACAAATACACCTGTTTATAATAGCAAGGGCTTTTAATGGGGCTGATGCTGCTGGTGTGGCCCATTATCTCACTGGACGTGCAGACATTCTGGGGTCACCTTCTTTGGGACATTGGACTTTTCCACATTGAGGTAGGATGATTGGTTGGTTGGGCCTCTGCTGCCCAAGAAAAAATGAAATGCAGAGCAGGTGTGGAATTAGTGTGTGGCTGGAGGTGGACTGTGAAATCCACAAGCGGAGAGTTGTCCGGGGGCAAGTGCAGCTCTGTCTATGCATGAGGCTGTGTCGGCAAATCCCCTCCTTTCAATTATTTTGGATAAATACCCAAAATGGATTTGGTGAATCATGGGTAGATTTATTTTTAACTTTTTGAGGAGCATGCATACTGTTTTGTATGGTGGCAGTATCATTTAACAGTTCTACCAACAATTCACAAGAAATTCCCTTGCCCGCAGCTTCTCCAACACTTGATAGAGTGCTCCTTTTTTATTTTTATTTTTTTGGATGAACTCATATGGTGGATTAATGCGATACCATATTGTGGTTCTGATTTGCATTTATCTAATGTTGAACAACATTTCATATGCTTATTGGGCTTTTGTATATTATCTTTGAAGAAATATTTAACCAAGCATCATGTCTATTTTTTAATTGGGCTATTTGACTTTTTACTTAAGCTCTTTTTTATACTCTGAGTGTTAACTTCTTGTCAGATATACAGTCTGCAGTTCTCTTCTGCAATGCTTTGGTTTCTCCTTTACTGAATCCAATGTGTTTTGTGATGTGTAAAATTTTCAAGTTTAATGTGGTCTCGATTATATTTAGTTTTATAATAATTTGCTGTAACATCTCTTCAGAGTGACTGTACCATTCCAATCAGCAATGTATGAATGATTTCTTCTGCTGCATTCCTACCAGCATTTCTGTTAGGATTATTTATTAGTGTAGCCTTTCATGATAGGTGTGTGGTATTATCTTGTTGTGACTTTAATTTTGTGTTCCTTTAATGTCTACTTATTTTGAACATATTTTCATGTGCTTATTTTTCATATATATAATTTTTGCCATATCATCTGTTCATATTTTTGTCTACCTTTTTTTTACTGTGGAGTTTTGAGGGTTATTAATAGACTTTGAGTACTAGGTCTTTGTGGGATATGTGGTTTGTTAGTACTTTTTCTTGGTATATGACTTGTTTTTCCATCTCTCAACAGAGTCTTTCAGAGAAAAAAATTTTTAAATTCCAATTTATCAAAATTCTGCTTGCTTTTGGTGTCGAGTTTAAGAGCCCTGTTGTACATTTTCACCACTTTATCTAGAATTCTTTTTTGCGAGTGACATCATGCTTTTTAATTTGGGAAAGCTGCCCTGTTCATGTGGAGGATGATATGGGCGGAGCTGGGCAGAACAACCCCTCTCCTGGACAAGTGGGATTGGGTCAATGGTGGTCATATCTCTGAGCTGGACCACTCAGAGTTCTTCCAGAGACTTTGCCACATTTATGAGGAAAAGTTCTCTGTATTTTTCTCCACTTGGGTAGAAACTTTTTGAGCAGAAGGCCAGCAGAATTAAGACCTGAAAAGAAATATAAGGTTTTTGTTATGTAGCTTGAACCTGGAAATTCAGGTATGTCCTGAATTTCCTACAAAATTTCAATTTCATAGGATTCATATTCATAGAATAGTCATAGGATTCAATTTCATAGCTATCCTATGACATTTCATTTATAAGAGCCATTGAATCTACTCCCCGCGCTGGTTTAAATTTGGATAATGAGGCACATAGTTAAAATAGTCTTTGGTGTCAGTGGGCTATTGGTAATTACAATGGATAAGGATGCTTGAAAAGTGCTTACACATTGGAGTTTTTTACTCCTCCTGCACGTTTTTTGTTTGTTTGTTTGTTTGTTTTGTACCAGGGATTGAACTCAGGACCTTGTGCTTAGCAAGACAGGAGTGAAGCCACTGAGCTAAACCCCTGGTGCCCTTATGCTGTCCTCCTGCTGCCTGAGACGCCAGGTAGGTAAGGCTGGACTGGCCTGCTGTTAGAGCACTGATGAATTATCTGCAACTGATTCCTCTTTCTGATCAACCAGCTTGTCAGCTGTCAGACAAGTGAGGAAACCACCCCAGACCATCCAGACCAGGTTGAGCTAACAGAGAACCATCTGGCCGATTCCCAGAATTTTGAGGATAACAGTGCTTCTGTATCACATCGCTGAATTTAGTTAGTTTATGATGTAGCAAAAGCTAGTGAATAGGATCACATGTAGCCATAACAACACAGATCCACAGGAAAGCGGCCATCCAGACATTGTCCAATCTCTGCACCCACTCCGTGTGATGGCATTTGTTGTTATTTGGTAGGTGATCAGCTTTAGATGATCTCTTGGAGTGTGGTTCCCATGAGAGGATTAGTGTCCTGATAGGAGGAGGGTGAGACCAGAACTCTCTGGGTGAGACCAGAACTGTGCTTCTCAGTCTATCTGGGAAGAATGTTTATTTATGAGTCATCAGCTGAAATGACTTCACGTGTCTAACCCTAACCCATTGCTGGCAAAGGGAGCAGATGACCATGATCAGCTTGGAAAGGCACCGGGGGCCGTGCGAAGAGCAGACTCCCTCTCAAGTGAGGTGCTGCTGAGAAAATGGCTGACGTGCACTTGGAGGAACAGTGTCACTGAGGGGGCAACGGGCTTTGCTTAGGTATGTAACTGTCACCAGCAGTACGTGCTCTAACGATCACACTTTAGAAAATTATCTCCACTCTCTCCCATTCCCACTATGGCTGATTGGACTGGGGATGCTACGGTCAGGAAGTGAGATGAATCACTTTCTTGCTGATAAACCAGTTTCTCTGTGACAGCATTTATGCAGGGTAGGGATGCACACAGGGTGGGGTGCTGTACAGAAGCTTACATTCCTACCTGCAAAAAGGAAATATTTCACAAGTGGTAGGGGAAGGAGGAAAGGAGAGAGGGAGAGAAAGAAACGGAGAAGCAGATATAACTACCAATATAGTTAACATTTTCCATTTTCCAGGTCTAGGGGTCTGGATAGATTGCTGCACTTAGTTTCATGGGAAACTTCTTTAATTTTCATAGTAATTATCCCTTGCATTTGCTTGAATTAACCCTAATAAGCTTTGTCACTCACAATAGAAGTGTTTTAAACACAGTTCTTTTGAAGAAATGCTCAATCCCATTCATCATAAGATAAATGAAAATTGAACTTACATTGAGACACCATTTATCACTTATCAGGTGGGCAAAACTAGAAATGTCTTAAGGCCCTGGGAAAACACACTGGCATCAGGACTGTCCTGAGTACGGATGGATGTATCTCTGAGGAGGGCAAGCTGGTGATATCTACCAACCTTGAACACACACTTCCCCTCAGACCTGGCAGTCCCCTAGTCCGGGGAATTTATTCTACAGATGTATTGCCAGGGAGAGGAAATGACATATGTACAAGGTCCCTTGTGGTAGCATCATTTGTAGAGTAAAAGTTGGGGGACAGTGGAGTAACAGGCATGAAGGACTGGTTAACCTGATGAGGTGCACCCTTCCACGCACGATGGAACAGCTCATCAGCTCATAATCGAACCCCCATGTTCTCACGTGGAAGGAACTGCAGAGGAGTGAGTGAAAAATAAGGTGCAGAATATTACATATGCTGTGACACAGTTTATGTAAGACAGAAAAAGGAAAACACATGTTCCTATTTTTTTTTCTTTTTTGGTTTTTTGAGACAGGATCTCGCTTTGTAGTTCAGACTGGCCCTGAGCTCAGCCTCCAACTCACATCACAGCAATCCTCCTGCCTCTGCCTCCCGAGTGCTGGGATTACAGGTGTGAGCCACCACACCCAGCACTGTGGTATGTGGTACTGGTTGCTGCTGGGGTGAGTCTCCATGCCTGGTATTGTATGTGGTTACCGAGGATCGAACCCAGGTCCTTGCGCTTGCAAGACAGCTGCCGGAACCACTGAACTAAATCCCCGGCCCCACATGTTTCTATTTTCTTATTTTTTTCTACTACTGGGAATTGAACTTTCAGGGTAAATGCAATGCCACTGAGCTAAATCCCCAGCCTTTTCTTATATGTTAGAAAATTCAATAAAGAGGTTATGAATAGATGAGCAAGAAACAAATGAATAAACATATTTACTCTTAGTGGCTAGAGAAAATGTCTGGGACAGGAGGTACACTCTCAGAGCACCTTATGACATTATATCATTTTGATTTATATCTAATATCATTTTGGTTTTTGAAAATGTGAATACATTCACTGTTCTGAAAATGAGTACGTGAGAAGCCATTATTTCAATTAAAATATTGCATCATCCTGTTCTATCCCATTGTCGAACAATTCAGTTCACCAAGAAGAAAACATGCAATATTAATACTTTGACACTTGTTTTAAAACCCCCAAGCCTGGAATGTACTGATAAAAATCCAAAAGCAGAGAAAATGTGCAGTACATGTCCTCTAGCTAAATAGTTTCTGTGGTTTTTTCTGTGGTCCCAGTAAAAACCTCCTCTCCCCAGGCTGCTGTAATCTGAAAACACAGCCCTGTATGGACATTTGCTTGGCCAGTGAAAGATTAAGTCGACCAAACAAGCCTATAAAAGAATTTCAGGACAAAGAGAGAAGTTAAAGGCTGGGTTTGAACCTAAGGGATCAGGTGGCCTCTTAGAGAAATGGCAGAATCCATTTCTCTTCCTCATATGTTCTTGCCACTGATAAGACTCTCTTGTTATAAGCAAGAGCAAGTCAAGGGTGCGTGGGAGGAGCCGAGGCTGCCCCATTTCCCAAATGTGGGTGTCCGAGATCTGTGGGCTTGGGGGCTGCAATCTCTGTAACTCTGTTTCTGTCCCGAGCAGAGTGGACGGTCGGAAGGTGGACCCGACACAAAGGTTGCTTTTACTATTACATTACTCAAGGCACAAGGTCATAACACACAATATTGCAACACACTCTTCACACCAAGAGGGGGAGTCCTACCGAGTCCGAGAGTCCCAAGTTTGCACCACCAGATTTCCAAAGTCTGGGTCTGGTTTGGTGTCAGGAACCGACGCCAAGAGTCAGACGTCCAGCGGTCATCTGGCGAAGCCTCCAAGTCGCGAGGCAGTCTCCCAAAGGGGACCAGTCCGTCCGATGTCCCGTTAGCACCAAGAGGAGCCCAGTCAGCTGGCCTTGAGCGCTGGGCCTGGCAGAGCCTGGTGTCCTGTAGCCCAGCTGGTCAGCTTGGAGCTGACTGGTCAGCTTGGGACCTGGCCATCGACTGCTGAAAGCGGTCCTCTTTTACGTGCTCAAAGAGCCTGACTTCTGACGTAGTTTCTCCGGGTGTTCCTCTTCTGATAAGGTCCTCTTCTCCAATAAGGCGTGGTACTTACCAGTAGGCGCAGACCCTGACACTAAGTCTTACAATCTAACTTACAATTCTGTCAAGCACTTATAGCATCTAACATTCAGCATTTACTTATGGCACTCAACATTTCTATTTTCCACAATATTATGTATATTTATTTCTTTTAATAATATTTCTCTGTGTCGGGGGTGTAATGTAGGGAACATATTTACTTATACTCTTCACAGTTTCTCCATCTGTAAAATGGCACAATGCTATCACCTATGTGTAGGATTAGGAGGAGGAATAAATGGGTAAGTACATGGGAAAAGTTTAGGACAAATTTATTCAGGGTAAAGTCCACTACTACTAACATCAGCACTGAAAGGAATGAAGTGGTAATTTTTATTCTTACATGATGGGATGAGGAGAGTTGGAAGCTGTATAGAAGGTTGCTTCCTCTGCTTTCTTAAATCCAGTCTAGTGCCAGAGTGAAGAGGGATTCACACTGACCGAAGACAGGAAATGTCGTTGCAGGTGCTGGGATGTCTCGGGCACCATGAGGAATGCAGAGAAGATGAGCCTGGGCTGTGGCTGTGTCTAGATGTCCTGCTGGAGCTGCCAGTCCTGCGCTGCCTGAGGCGGTGGCTGCTAGGGACGGAATCTTGTTTTTCCCTCCCAAACTCCCGTGTCCCTGTGTGATGGTGTTCAGAATGAGGGCCTTTGACAGGTAATTAAGTGTAGGTGAGGACATTAGGGTGTGGTCCTTACAGTGGGATTAGTGTCCTATAGGCTGAGGGAGAGATCCAATTCTGCGTCCCCATCCTGGAGAGTCTCCTGCCAGCTGGAAAAAAGCCCTTAGCAGGTATGGAATTTGAATTTCCAGGGCCTAGAACTTCAAGCAATAAATGTAAGTTTTTTTTTTTTAAAGACAGACTCTCACTTTGTAGTTCAGGCTGGCCCTGAGCTCAGCCTCCAACTCACATCACAGCAACCCTCCTGCCTCTGCCTCCTGAGTGCTGGGATTACAGGCGTGAGCCACCACGCCCAGCACTGTGGTATGTGGTACTGGTTGCTGCTGGATGTGAGTCTCCACACCCAGTATTGTATGTGGTTAACCGGGGATCGAACCCCGGCCTTGCGCTTGTAAGACAGGCTCTGGAACCATTGAGCTAAATCCCCAGCCCTAAATGTAAGTTATTTTAGCCACATGGCCTATAGCATTTAGTTAGGAGGCCCAGGCCGCCTCCAGCAAGGGACAGTCATCAGGAAATGCAAAGCTACATGAATGCGGTGAGCAAATCAGTTAACGATGCCCAAGGGTACCAAGGAACGGCCTCTGCTTTATGGTCAGGATACAAGGAAGACTTCTTAGCAGTCAGGATAGGGCTGCGGAGTCCTACTCTATGTGTGATGAAGCAGCCACCTTTCCGGGAGCATAAATGGTACTAGTAGTAATAGTAATGGTGCAATGATCATCGTAATGATGAGGACAATAGCTAAAACACACTGCGAGCTTCTTCTAAGCACATCACGTGCCTTCCCCCCTTCAATCCAGGCAACTTCTTTGTGGACTCTTGTGCACTGACACGACTCAACCTTATCTGTCGCACTCTAGTCCTGACCCCAGATCCTATCTTGGCTTAGAAGGTTGATATTTTCCTCATCATGTTTTTTGGTTTTTTTGGCATCAGTTTTGCTTTTCAAAAACATTGGACTAAAATATTATTTGCTTACTGATTTCTTGGCCCTCAAGGCAAGTGCTTTCTTCCCTTCCTCTTTGGGAATGATGTGTGAGGATCGTTCAGGGCAGACCTGTCTAGCCTCAGCTCGAGCTCTCTCTGCAGAAGGCAGAGCCAGTTACTTTGCAGATAGCATCGTGGAGGGAGAACGGAACTAGGAAGCGTTTCCCATTCAGACTTAGCCATCTCTTGGAATCCTGTTTCCCATAGTAAGGTCCTTGCAATGACTTTTAGGGTTGCTCTGACATGGCACCAAATCTCACTAAGTCTTACCGGGAGACGCCTTCCTCATTTAACTAACTGAGTTATTCTGAAAAAACTCAAGGAAAAAGTCTCAGAGTGATGTCAATGTTTTTAAATATCTCTCCAATACGTCCTTTGACTTTCGTCCTCAATGTCCTTTAATAGCGAGGTAGTGGGGCTGGAATTCTACTGCAGCAAGTCTCCCCTTACGTTTAAGCCATCAGGACATTACTACTGGAGGACCACAAGAGAATGGGCTTCTCTTTGGATGTCAGACCACTTTGTTCGTGGACTCAATTTCTTTTTCTAGAGTTTCATCAACAATTTTCTGTGACCCAAACGTTAGACTTAATTGCACTGCCTTCTTTATTACAGTGTTTTACACTCCATTACTTCCTAGGGGAAGAAGATGTGGAGAATTATTGGCTAATGGGCATACAGTTTCAGTTTTGCAAGGGGAAAGTGGTTCTGCAAATTGGTTGCAGAGCAATATAAATCTAAGTGTGCCTTTAGAAATAGTTAAGATGGTAAATTTTATGTATATCAGGCATGATCAACTATATGGCAAAGGATTAAATTAAGAATTCATTAGAGTGAAAGTCAGATTGCTATTAATTCCTCTCAAAATACTTCCTTTTGCTCCAGACACACTTGTCCCATCATTCTTGCCACTTTCTACCCCGGTTTTGTAAGTCCTCTCCCCTGTATCTGTGTGAAGTGTGATAAAGAGAACAGTGCATGACACCCCGGAGCGCCAGCCAGTGCAGAGCCAGATTTGTGAAAAAGACTGTGGTGGGCGGACCTTCGCCTGCCTGGTTCACTGGATCTGGCAGCATGCAGCTCCTGGCTCTTCCTCAGCGTCAACATGACTGAAAGAGTCTGTTCAGAACATCAAAGCAGCCAACCTCGTGCTGCTATAGACATCGTGAAAGAAGACTTCCAGAGCTGCTGTGGAAAGTGTCAGCGACACTGGGAGGAGTGTGTTCAAAGCCAGGGAGAGTCATGGTAATATGCTTTTATTGCAATATATTTTCTTTAAAAAAATTAAGCATTCACTGTAGTTTTCAACCTCAACTTGTATTTTACCACAATTTAAAACATTGTTAAGAAAATCCTAATCTGTGATAATGAAGGTCAGACAGTGGTTTCCCCAAGGGTGATGTTTTCTGGGAAAGGGAATACGGGAGTTTTCTGTCGAACTAGAATTGTTCTGTGGTGTGACCTAGTGGAAGTTACGTATATGAGAACGGTCTGTTGTGTGCTTGCTATACCGCACAGTCTGTATGCCACACTGCAAAAAATTTAATTCTTTAAAAAAGGAAGATGGTTATCTCTTACAGAAGAGTTAGTTTCTCTATGCAGAAATTCCCGTCCTTACCAGATAAGAATATATCTTCAGGGAATGTCTAGAAGCACCTGTAAATGGTTAGAAACTCTGACAGTGGAGTCAGAAAACCCAGTTTCAAGTTTAGTACATCCTGCTTCTAAAATGGAACCTTGGAAAAGTGTTTTAGGCTCGTTTCTTAGTTTCTTCATCCATACAAAATGTCAATATTGTAGAGATACAAATGCATATAATAAGTGTTTAGCATAGGTCTGCTTTAATGTAAGTGTTCCATCAAGTTTTTTTTCTACCGTATTTTTATTATGGTAAAATATGCAGACATAGAATTTACATCTTAATCATTTTTTAAGAATGTAATTTAGTGGTATTAGGCACATTTATATTGTCATACAACTATCACCAGCATTCATCTTGCAAAACTTGCAGAACTTTTCATCTTGCAAAACTAAAACTGTATACCCACTAAATAGTAACTCCCCTTTCCTTAGGTCCCACTCCCTAAAAACTATAGTTATACTTTCAGTTTCTATAATTTTTTCCCTTTATTGAGTCTATGGGTATGTTTTAGGTATACATCATGATCACGTTTATTATTGAGAATTTATACTTGTACAAGATTTATCTTGATTCTCATATTTTCCCATTGTCCTGCCATCTCTACAATGCCTCATCCTCCTATATACATAAGTCTTGTTTCCATTTTAGGTTTTTACCACCATTTATTTATTTATTTTGCAGAACTGAGGATCAAACTCAGGACCTTGCACTTGCTGAGCAGGCAGCAATGGCACCACTGAGCCACATTCCCAGCCCTACCATAATTATTATTATTAGTTTGCCATCATTATTTTTGACTCATTAGGATTTTTTACTTCATTGTCTCTTCCTTAAAAATCCTTAATAATTTTTTGTAATGCTTGTTGGTGATCATGAATTTCTTGAGGTCCTCCTTGTTACGGAAATATCTTGCTTTTCTTTCAATTTTGAAGAAAACTTTTGGTTGGAAGGGTTGGAAGTTGGTATCTGTCAAAACTTCCCTCCAAAACTTCCTTGCCTTTAAAGTTCTTGGAGAAGTCTGCTGCAGTGCTCACAAGTTTTCCTTTATCTGAGATTTATTGCCTTCCTCTAAGAGCTTCTAAGATATTGTCTCTGTGATGGACTTTTGATTCTTTGAGTATAACGAGGTGTGGAGAGGCTCTCTTTTGTTGTGGGTATTTGCAGAGCTGTATGTCATTGATGTGTATCTTTATTCCTTTCTCCGTATGTGAGAACTTTTCTGATATTATTTCTATGGACAATTCTTTTTTAGAGGCCATTTGTATTGACTTCTAATTTTTTTTTTTTTACCTATTCCAGTTATTCATGTATTACACATCTACCAGCTGTTGGACTCATTTTTTTCATGTTATCTTTTTTATCTTTCTTTAAGACGTACTTGAACTTTTTTTTTTTAATGGTACTAAGGATTGAACTCAGAACCTTGCACTTGCCAGACAGGTGCAGTGCCACTGAGCTAAATCTCTGGCCCCTCATCTCCTGCATTTCTGAATGTACTTTGGTTGTCCTCAACTATAATCCTTTGGTATAACCTCCATATCTGACAATCTTGGTTAATTTGGTATGGGAACATGCAATGTATTAGCCTAATGACCAAGATCGTTGGGAATGTACTCTAATATTATTGTCAAAAGTTAATTTGAGGGCCAGGGATTTAGCTCAGTGGTTCCAGTACCTGCCTTGCAAGTGCAAGGGCCTGGGTTTGATCCCCAGTAACCACATATTACAAAGCCGGTTGTGGAGACTCGTGTCCACCAGCAATCAGAACGACATACCACAGTGCTGGGTGTGGTGGCTCATGTCTGTAATCCTAGCACTTGGGAGGCAGAGGCAGGAGGATTTCTGTGAGTTCGAGGCTGAGCTCAGGGCCAGCCTGAACTACAAAAGTGAGAACTTAGAGGCCAGGGATTTAGCTCAGTGGTTCTGGTGCCTGTCTTGCAAGCAGAAGGGCCTGGATTTGATCCCCTGGTAACCATATACAATACTGGGCATAGAGACTCACGCTCAGCAGCAATCAGTACCACATACCACAGTGCCAGGTGTGGTGGCTCACTCCTGTAATCTGAGCACTCAGGAGGCAGAGTCAGGAGGATTGCTGTGATGTGAGTTGGAGGCTGAGCTCAGGGCCAGCCTGAAGTACAAAGTAAGACCCTATCTCAAAAAAAAAAAAAATTAATTTGAATGTTGGTTTACAGAGAAATAGTGATAACTATATGAGTCTATTAATATCAAGTGAATCATTGATAGTAATATCATCTATTAAATTAAATGTTAACATAACACAAAAATAATTATGTACCACTCTTCATCCTAGAGAAGAAATCCACAATTATGGTATAAACCTTAAGACAACCCAGGTATTGACTTACAGTGATTATGTACTTTGTGCAGAACTATACCTCCACTAATGGTAGAAAAGATTTAAACAATATTTTTATAGAGCTAACTAGCAAAATTTTAACAGAGATTTATGATTATGTTATTAAGGATATAGGATATAGACTTTGGAAATGGGAAGATGAAAGAGGAAAATTTTGAAACAGAAATATCAGCAAGAGGGGAGAGTGGTACAAAAGGTCTTACTGGGGAGCAGAAGAATGCTTATAGAATTAAGCAAAGGTAAGAAAGCACTGATGAGAAATACATGATAAAGAAAATGAGAACAAAGAAAGAGATTACATAGAGATTAACATGAGAAAAAATTAAAGGAAGGAAAAATCAAAATGTAGAAGAGAAAAACAGTAGAAAAAAGAGATAAGCAAGAAGGAAGGACAATAAAAAAGTTCCTCCTGAGCCAGTACACTGACAAAGAAGAGAGGAAGAAGGAAGAGAAAAAGAAAAAAACATTTTAAAAAAAATGAACAAAAAATAAAAACAATGTACACACTCAGGAAAATAGAACAAAAATACAACAAAACAAACAGAACAAAAAGAAAAATATATCAAAAATCAACACAAAAAGGAAAAAACTCCTCTGTGATTTCAGACTTGTGATTTTCCCTTATGACCTACAGTATTCAAGTCAAGATCTGCCCCTGATTGTGCTGCTAGATAAATAAGGCAGTCAGATCCTCGATCCTTGCTGGATGCAGGTATCCCCAGCAAGCACTGGGGCAAGGGGGATCTGTAACATTCAAATACGAAGCAGTTCAGGAAGAACCTGGCCTTTGGCCAGAGTAATGAGCCGGTGTCCTTTAGCTTAAGCCCCTCGGGGGAAGTCTAACTGCACCTCCCTGACTGCTGCTGTCTCTGTGACCAATCCTAACCCAGACGCTGTAGGAACACAACACCAAGAGGCCTCAGTTGAAGGTGTCCTGTGGCTGCATCGAGTTGGAACCATCAAACCCTCTCTGGAATGGCACATGATCAAACCCTCTTTGTAGGGGTTTTGGCAGGCAGTTGGGCCAGAGTCCCTCACCTCAGTCCCTTTGTTGTAGCTCACGGCATCTGCTAGTCTGTCTGTTTCACTGTGGTCTTTCTCCTAGAGGAGAAAGGAAAGTCTAGATAGACAGAACGGGAGGAGACTCACAGAGAGAAGAAGATGATACAGAGAGAGGAAGATCAGAGAGATGTGGCTGCGAGCCACGGAATGCCAACAGCCACTAGGAGCTGGAGGAGACAGTGCAAGTCTCTTCTAAAGCCTCTAGAAGGAGAATGGTCCTAAGACACCTTGAAATTAAGAGACTACCTGCCAGAACGAACTACCAGCTACCGATTCTATTATTTTTAGGTAGTTTTGTAGTAATTTTGTGGGGCTTTTTGGCAGCCACAGGAAATAAATATATACATTGTGTATGAGATCTGGACTGAAAGGACCTTGGACTACATCCCCAGGTACAGCCACCCGAGCAGCCCTTGCCTCTGAAGTTGTCCACGCTGCCAGCACTCACTCTTTGTGCACAGAGGGACTTGCTGTTTCTCCTACATGAAGAAGCATGTGTTTTGCGTTTGCTGTTTCCTCTCTCTGCCACGCTCTCCCCTAGACATGCTTGTCCCCTTCACTTAATTCAGATGTTGCCAATGAGAACAGCTTTGCTTCGCCATCATCATTCTTCATGCTTTGTAATGTGCTCATTTTCTTTCCCAAGTGAATCTTGGTACCACCTAGAACAGGTTTATCAGCTGATTTAACTGTTGTTCCTCCCCTTTCCCATAGAATCCATGAGGACAAGGACTTTTGTCACATTTATTTAATGGGCCAGTATATAGCAGGTATGCAACAAACATTTGTTCAGTGCATGAATAAATGAATGAGTGAGTTCAGGAATGCAAGTTTGATTGAATCATACCTTTTTTTTCCGTAGATAAGGTATAATTTAGATATTTGGGTAAAGTTCTACAACAGGTAAACTAAAAAGACAGAAATCACCGGCCTGGCTAAAAATGGCACTCAAGTATCACGGTTTAAGAGCCCCAATAGGGCTGGGGATTTAGCCCAGTGGTTCCAGCATCTGCCTAGGAAGCACGAGGTCCTGAGTTTGATCCCCAGTACCACATATCACAATGCCAGGTGCGGTGGTTCACGCCTATAATCCCAGCACTTAGGAGGGAGAGGCAGGAGGATTGCTGTGATGTGAGTTTGAGGCTGAGCTCAGGGTCAGCCTGAACCACAAAGCAAGACCCTGTCTCAAAAAATTGAAAGAAAAAGAAAAAAGATAGAGCTCCAAGGTACAGGGATATAAGTCAGATGGAAATCTGGTTCTCTGTCCTCAGATGGTACAGACCCTCCAGGAACTGAATGGCTTTTTGCAATCCTAGCCCTTGCAAAACCAGGCCCGGTCACCACGAGGTACTGTTTGTTGTTATAGACAAAGTCACCCAGGGCACTTCTTTCAAAAGGCAGGATGTGGGCTGTGAGCTGCCAGCTCCTGGGTTCAAAGGAAATCTACTTCAGCAGCAGTGTCTCTCGGGATGTTTCCCAAGCCTCTCTGGGAGGTGGTGGGGGCCTCCTAAAAGACTAATAATAGACAGGCACATCCAGTTTCCCAAAACACATCAACCTCAAAAGTGCAGGCTATTTTTCCTTGTTACCTTTGAATCACTATGTAGGAGAGGGGCATTGTATTATCACAGCTATGGATCTCCCCATGCTCCCTAATAATGACTTACCGCTCAGTGGCTTCCAGGCAAAAATGGGCATCGTGGCCCTGAGCTCTACCTCTACTCAGGGTCCTCCCTTTGCCATCAGCGCTGTGTAGCGTGGACTGTCCAATGGCCATTTGGCAAGAGCATGACCAAGGTGTGTATCTCAGTTACCCAGAGCCTCACGGTCCTTATCCACATTGAGACTGACCAGATCTACGCAGTCATTGTTGTCACTAGAGACGGCACAAGTACCTGGCACGTAACAAGCGCTTGATGTCTATTGGTTTGAACATCTGCTCACACAAGAAGGAGAACGAGACACCGCTCTCGTTTCCATTTCCTAGTTCACCCCCTGGATCACCTAATAGTTACTGGGCTCTTCCTCAGGAGATGAGGCGCCGAACTTGACACACTGGACCTGCTGGACACACCCAGTGAGGAGGTGAAGGAGTTCACTGTCCAGCGGAGCCTTGCATGGAGTGCAGGGCACCGGGGAGGGGTGTGGCCAGAACATCCGCTGACCTCAACACCGAGCTACACATTAGACAACTCTCACCTTAGTTACCTTTCCATCCTGCAGACTGTGTCAAGGAGCGCATCCCTGTTGGATATGACTGTGTCTTGAACATATCTGTGTGGCACTTGCTAAATTCCGCTTTCAACAAATAAAAGAAGGCCTCAGCCTCAGATGCTTTGGACAGAGGACAGTACCAGGATAGATTGTAGTGAAAAGGATGCTTCTTGCTATTCAAACTCAGAAAGTTCACGCCAGGCGGAGCACACATAGGACCGCCATCTGCGAAGGCGAGTCTGAAGTGAATGAAATTTGAGGAACATACTGCTCTAGTGCATTTCTCTCTCTCCGTAGTAGCCCTATTTTATAGTTGGGGAAATTGAGTCTTTGTGGAGGGGAAGAACAAAAGGTGGGGAGCTCCCTTCTAAGTATTCGAGCAAGCAAGTCAAGAGTCTTCCATGTGGCGGAGTTGGATGTATGTGAAATAAAGATCGCGCCTCCCTTACCTCTGCAGAGCGTGTGCAAGTGTGTGTGTGTGTGTGTGTGCGCGCAGCCACAGGCCTTTCCGGATGAGTGACAGCGAGAGCCCGTCCCTTCAGGAGACGCGTGCAGAATGGCCAATGGGGTGGATGGGGGGGGTGGATGGGTACCAGTCTCCGCAGAGGCCAGGGCGGAATCCACTGTGTCCGACCCTGCCAAGCTCAGCCCCTAATCTCCCCGGGGCCTTCTGCTCTCGATGCTCCTAGGGTGGTGTGGGGGGAGGACCCGAGGGGCTGATCTCCTTAAAGCAAGCGGGGCCGCGGACGGAGTGGAGCGCCAGGCTCGGGTCTGCAGAACGCAGGCTCTGTCCCCGCGCCGCAGCGCTGCGGCTAGGCAAGCTCGCCTGGAGGCCGACGGACGCTGGGGTGCCGATATGTAAAGCAGCTGGCGATCTGGGCGGGGCCTGGGCGCGATGCAAATGAGGAGGGCGGGGACTCCCCGGGGCTCCGCCTCCCTCCCCCGCAGCTGGGGCCAGCGGTGCCAAGCGCAGCTGGACCCGCGGCCGCAGCTGGGCGAGTGACAGCCGGGCTCCGCGCAGAGCCGGCGCAGGGGAAGCGCCCGGCCGGGCGGCGGCGGCGGCGAGCGGCTCTCCCGCGCCTTCCGGGCGGCGGCCCGCGTCCCGCGGCCCCGGGGCCGGCACCTCGCGGGCGCCCGCTCCCCGCGCGCAAGATGGCTGACCCGGCTGCGGGGCCGCCGAGCGAGGGCGAGGAGAGCACGGTGCGCTTCGCCCGCAAAGGCGCGCTCCGCCAGAAGAACGTGCATGAGGTGAAGAACCACAAATTCACCGCCCGCTTCTTCAAGCAGCCCACCTTCTGCAGCCACTGCACCGACTTCATCTGGTGAGCGCCCGGCCCGGCTCGCGCGCGGGCGCCGCTGCCCGGGCGCCCAGGTGCCCCGCAGGTGCCCGTCCTCCCGCCCGGACGGCGGCTCCTTCTGCGCCCGGGGCGGCCGCGGGCGCCCTCTCCACCTGCCGGGCGCGGGGCCGGCCCCTCCCGCACGCGGCGTCCCGGCGCCCCTGGCCCCGCTGCCCTCGGTCTGCTCCTTCCGGCCGCAGGCGCCCTCACCCCAGGCGCCCTCGCCCCAGGCGCCCTCGCCCAGCCCTCCTTTCCGGGGGCAGCTCCCGGGGGCCCGGGGCATCCTGCCCTCCTCCGCCTGGGCTGCGCCCTGCGCTGCCTCTCACTGCGCCTCTCCGCGGGCCTGGTTCCCCTTTCCACTCCGGAGTCCACCCCTCGCACCACCGCGGGCTCCCTTCTTCCTCTTGACCCTACACGCGTGGAGCGTCCCTCGCCCCTTCCCAAGTAGCCCCGGGGTCGCCGCCGCTTCGGGTGCCTCTCATCCTCCCCCGTGTGCGCCTTTCACTCTCTTGCCCCGAGGGTACGCGGGGCATCCTGGTGGACAGATGCTCTGCCCGCCTTCCGTCACCACCTGACGGAAATGCTCCCCCCATCCGGCCGCCCGGTGGTCGCAGTTTCCTCCCTCCTGCCTGAGTGGCTCGAGGTGGGGGTTACCGCCGGCGCCCACCTACTACCCTAGTCCCCAGAGCGGAAGACTGTTGAGCACCGTCTGTGGCTAGGAAGTTGCACCTGGGGAAGGGGGCTCGGGGAAGGGGGGTGACTGTGGGGGAGCTAGCTGGTGGCGGGCCCCTCAGGCTGACATGCTCCTTCTGCTCTTTCAGGGGCTTCGGGAAGCAGGGGTTCCAGTGTCAAGGTACGTCTGGGGCTCTGGGGTTCTGCTGTTTGGGGGAAGAGAGAGTGAAAAAGACTTTATAGAAATGACCAAGTTAGGCAGAGTGGAGGAGTCGTGTGTCCAAGTGACCTCCCCAGCTAGGAATTCTTCATCCTCAAGGGTCCTTTTAAGGGGTGTGTGTGTGTGAATGAGACAGAGATGCTCCTTCCAGGAAGTGCTGGTGGAGCCAGCGTCCTTGAATGTCACTTAGGCGCAGCAGAGGCGAACCCCTTCTCCCTTCCCCGGAGGAGTCGTCAGGCTCTCCCGAGCCCCTGGTGGCACGGTCATTCCGGCTGTGGGAGGAGGTGCTGCCAGCCCCCTCTGGGAGGATCCTTTCTCCTCACTCCTGCCCCTTCCCTGCCCCGTGCCCTTCCTCCACTCAGAGTGAGAGGCTTTACCTCCTCCCTGCTTTACAGACAGGTCTCCGCAGGTGGCTGCTTCCTCTGCAGATGGTGCATCCCCTGGAAAAGCAGCTATGGTCTCTCCTGCGCCTCCTCCCTCTCTGAAAGAAGTGGTTCCAGATGGGGTGCTTCTCAGATCCTAGTTTAAGCTGCCCTTCTGGGTGGAGAGGAGAATTCCAAGTGACCGGGTGATTGTGCCCCTGCCTCTGGTTTGAGACCCTAGACTCACACCAGGGAAGCCCAGCCTGAGAGTGTGACTTTTTCTCACGTCTAAGGTGGCTTCGACTGCCTCTGTTGTTTTTATAATTTATATTATTAATATATTAGACAATGTTTTGCTATGTTGTACAGATGGGACTTGAACTCCTGGACTCAAGTGGTCCTCTTGCCTCAGTTCTAAGCTGCCAGGGGTACAGGCAGACACCACCAGGCCAGGCTCTGGGGCTAAAGTCTGAAAGCTGGGTGGCGGATGAGCTGTCTCAAGCTAATGTCTGCAAAGGTTGTTTAACCCCTCAGGTATCTTAAGCGAATTTTGAACTTGATGTTAACATTTTAGAACTGAGAGATTCTATGTACACATCTGATTTTCCAACTTACTTTGATGACAAGTGATCCCGCTTCCACATTACAGCAGTTGTTTGGAATTGCTGCCTTCATAGACAGGGATCAGATTCTCCATATTGATTCTAACCTTCTCTCCCTGGCCTGCTTCACCCGTTTCTGCCCCATTCAGTCATTTGAATTTGCAACCTGTGGTTTTGAAAGTGCGCGCGTGTGTGTGTGTGCGTGTGTGTGCGCGTGTGTGTTTTCTACTCATTTTTAGCCCAAGTGCAGTTGAACTTGATGAGAAATGGCGCACTTCTGTGTGTGTCTCAAGGGTACCTGGACCACCGAGGCAGTGCGGTTTTCTGTCAGAAGAGAGCACGTGAGCATGAAGGAGTCTGAAATGTGACTTAGCATCGAGGACAGTTTTGTTGCTGCCCCTCCCCCTGCCAGGGAAAGTGAGGCCAAGCGGAGTGGAGGCTGGGCAGAGGTGGCCTTGTGAGTTGTGTGAGTGCTGGCTGCAGCGTGTCCCCCGTCCTCTGGGATGTACACTCTTTTTTTTTTTTTTTTAAGGTTTTTGGAGACAGGGTCTCGCTTTGTGGTTCAGGCTGGCCCTGAGCTCAGCCTCAAACTCACATCACAGCAATCCTCCTGCCTCTGCCTCCCGAGTGCTGGGATTACAGGCATGAGCCACCACACCCGGCACTGTGGTATGTGGTACTGGTTGCTGCTGGGTGTGGGTCTCCACACCCAGTATTGTTATGTGGTTACCGGGGAATTGAACCCGGGTCCTTGCGCTTGCGAGACAGGCGCCGGAACCACTGAGCTAACTCCACAGCCGGGGATGTACACTCTTGTCTGAGATCTGGGCCGAGGTGGCTCAGCTGAGGAGCCTTGTGCACCCACCCAACACCTCTTGCCAAGACACAGTCTCACTCATCACCCAGAGAACTGTCTACAGCACACCTAAGAGAGTGAGCCGCCACGCTTGGCACAGTGGTATGAGGTACTGTAGCATCTTGGACCCTCAAACAAAATACTGGTGGCATTTTGGGGCTGGAATGTGTAATTTCTTCTCTGAGGTCGTGTTTCACTTCCATGAATCGGGTACTGCCTTGTCTCTTGCTGAAGTCAGCGGTGATTTTTAAACCGTTTTGCTTCTGTCCCTGGGCTGTACTCGGTATTCTCACTGAGGGCTGGGAAATCCACTTTGGAAAATTCAGGGCACGACACAGTTCAAGCAAGAGGTCCTTTTATTCAAAGCCTGGAAATGCTAGGAATTTTCTGGTGTAATGAGAAACAGTTGAAATTTGAGTTTCTAATGAAATATGTACACATTGGAGACAGGTGTGTGTTTGTGTTTAAAAATCACCTCTCTTTCCCTATCCTTCTACCTTAAGAAAGGTAGAGTGGTGAGCATGTGTGCGCACCACCAGGTGTGTCACTGTGAGTTTGCATTCCCGCTTTGGAACTTTCTAGGCATATTTCTTAGCATATGGGTCGGGTTCCTTATCTGTAAGATGGGGCTAATAATAGTACTTACCTTAGAGCTGCTGAGCGGCTCCAAGTCATGGCAACATCCAAGAAGCTTGGAGCGAGCTTGGCACAGGGTAAGCACTTAGGAAACACGACTGTCCTCACACCGCCTCCATGGTGGGGCAGCTGTGTGTGAGGAGAGAGGGCAGCGGGGTTGCTTGGGTATGGAGATGGCTGTTCGCTAGGGGCAAGGATTGAGCTCTGAACATCTGGTCTCCTCTGTTACTTACTGCTGGACAGTCTTCTGCGCTGAACAGAAGGGAGAAGAGGAAGGATAGAACAGATCGACGCTCTGAGGCAGAGATGCTTAGAAACTCGGTATTACCTGGGACTAATTTTGGGATCATGAAGGTTCTGATGATGTGATTCTTTTTGGCACCAAATATTTCCTCTTGGGCCCGGGAATTAGCTCAGTGGTTCTGGCGCCTGTCTTGCAAGCGCAAGGATCCGGGTTCGATTCCCCAGTAACCACATAACAATACTGGGTGTGGAGACCCACACCCACCAGCAACCAGTACCACATACCACAGTGCCGGGCGTGGTGGCTCACGCCTGTCATCCCAGCACTCGGGAGGCAGAGGCAGGAGGATTGTGATGTGAGTTTGAGGCTGAGCTCAGGGCCAGCCTGAACCACAAAGTGAGACCCTGTCTCAAAAAAAAAAAAAAATTTCCTCTTAAAGTAAACCAACTTGACATGGGATCAGCATTGTTAGAGAAAATGCGAAAGATTTAACTCGCTTACCCAAAGCAGCAGCTCAGAGCTCAGTTCCCTCTGTTCTTTTGAGCCTTCTGCCCTACCCTTCCCAGGGAGAGGCGGTCATCTCACGGTGCAAGGAGAATGCCGGCCTCTCCAGACCTGACGTTCTTCCTTCAGTCAGCAGGAAGTAGAAACGTGGCCGAGGAAAGCAAACGACACACGCTCGGCATCACTTGTGGACTCTCTCTTCAGCCTGTATCCCAACGGCTGGAATTTAAGCATGCAAAGAAACATATGGGGGATGGAGCGTTCATTTCATGTAGCCAGGGGGGCACCCAGAGCTGGTGGAGAGGTGTTTTCCCTATCAGAAGAGAAGCAGAGTCAGTAAAGAGCCCTTGTGTCTGTTGGTGGGAGGTGGGGAGGATGATTGGAAGCCAAGGAGCCACTGAGAGCTGCCCTGTGCCCGCCATGCTGCCCTGGTACTGGTGAGCGCTGGGCGAGGGAGGATGTAAGTTCATAACTAACAGAAATGTTGGATTTTTATGTACTCAGGGGAGCTTACGAATAGATTTTCTTGTCTTTGTACTGCTTGAGGACAAAACTCTAGGTTGACTGCCACATAATTTCTCCCGTTTAGTTTCTACTCTCCGTTTTTAATAAAACTGCT
>PVIR01013278.1:0-42592 GCA_004026965.1 Petromus typicus
TTTTTTTTCTTAACTTTTCATCAACTAAATTTTTATTGGTGTTTTACCTCAAATTATTATTCAATTTAGAATTTTAGAAGTTTATTAATGAAATATACCTTCTAAATAACTGATTATCTTTTAAGGAAGGAAAGTGATTTTGAGAATTATTTCCTATAATATTTTCATGAATAAATTTCAAGTTTAAAATTATCTGGAAAATATATTAAAGTTATTGAGATTATTTTCAGCATACCCGAGGGCTATAAAGCATCAAAAATATAGTAGTGTGTGAGAAATAAAATTGAGAGGAAATAAATGATTTTAACTTCTCCAGTATCTAAGGAACCCTTTGAATTATATTGTAATGTTGTAAATATTACGTGTAATTTAGTATCAGGAAAAAATATGAACAAATGTAGTCTGAAAGTTATTCACATTTCTTTATTCTGCTTTTTGGCCTTCTGGGCCCCAGAAAATCTTTTGTCTCTGATAATACACCAAGCATAAAATTACACGTTTGTTTATGTCCTTGGGTTTCACTAAACCATTGGAGGATTTTAGGGAAAACCTTAAACCTGGTGTGTCTAGCGTTGCTTTGTTAGCTTTGCTTCTGGAAGCTTTACCATATGGCGTCTCGTGATTACCGACGCTGGAAGGCTCTTGCTTCCTGGGAAATTTTACTGTGTAGAGCTCGATGCACCTGCAGGGGCTGGGCAGAGAAGAGCAAGCAATGCGCGGCCTGCAGCGGAGGGCTCCTGCTCTCACCTCCTCAGCCCGCCGCACTTACACTTGTCTCCACATTTGTACTACAACTTTTCTTTATTGGTTCTCAAATGTACCTTTGCAACAAATAATGTACATTTAATTTCACAGTCCATGGTATGTATGTAACAGGTGGATTTAAGAGAAGCAAACACGACTTAAAATTTACTATATATTTTGGTCAAGGTTGCTTTTTCTTAGTTACTTTTCAAGACGAATTGTTAAAACATTTTTTCTAGTAAAGATTGTGGAATTCTTGTTTTATTTTACATTTAAAAGTTAAAGATACATTTGTGCTCTTTAAAACCCAGTAGCAGTCTCTGGGAATTTAGCCCAGTGGTTCTGATAACCGCCTCTCAAACCCAAAGTCCTGAGTTTGTACCCCAATGCTCACCAAAAAAACCACAGAATAAAAACCAGTAATGACACAATATAGTATATAAAAACTTAAAAATACTGTGTTTTCAAAGGTTCCTCCAGATAAGTAGCTTAGACCTGAGGCTGGCAAATGCATTTGTCTAGTGAGTGTGAAGTATGCCTGCGCTTGTCTGTGCATGTCGGCAGATCTGCCACTTTGCTCTGTTTGTTTATTGACAACTGTCTCATTTTTGTCTTTGAACATGATCATATTACTTTCAAGGTTAAAACTTGCTCCTAGATGGCTAGCGATTACAAATGACATATTTACTTGCTGAAGTAATATCCACCATTGAAAAAATGTACCTAGCATCCATGAGACCCTGTATGAATCAGCTGCAAGAGTTTTATATGAGTTTACTAACTCTACTGTTCTTACATCACTGTGAGTAGCTACTGTAGAAAATTCACACTTTTACAAAGAAGGAAACAAAGAAACAGACCCAATTATCTGACCAAAACCTACTAACCAATTACTGACAAAGCCATGATTTAAAGAGTCACTCTAAGCCTAACCTGTACAGTATTCAAAAGTTTTATATATTTCTTCATCATAAAATTTCAAAATTGTTAATAGGAATTAACATTTCTTATACATTTTTATGAGACTTTGCATGATTCATATTTTATTTTATTCTCTTTTATGTGAAATATTTTTCATCACCGTAGGGTAATATCAGACCCTCTAACTAAATGTCCATGTCACGTGGCTGATTTGGAGCCAATCTGTGCCCTTCATGTGACACCCTAGGTTGTCATGTTGAAGACGTCAACTCCTTTTATAGCTTTGCACCTTTCATTTTATTGCTTGTTTGTGTATATATTTGATAAGTGTAAGCTTCATGTAATTAAAAAATAAATTTCTACTTCAAGTCGAAGTATGAAGGTAATATAAAATTGGACAAGCAGAGACTATTGCTGTAAGGACGATGATGTACTTTAGAAAACAATTAAGGTGTGGCTTTTGTGAACCAGCAAAAGAAAGGAAAATACTTTTATAAATATGTGCAAGATGTGAATCCATAAAGCAATCAAAATAAAGTAATGAGACTTGTGATAAATTAGAGACTATGCTTCCAGCTAGAGATATTCAAATGTTAAAAATATTAAAATAAAACAATCAGAAACCTCAGCACTGAGAAATCTGCTGAGCAAACAAAACATTTCAAAAGCCAGATTCTACGTGTGTAGTTTTAACTGGCCATTACATTGCACATAATCAACACCACATTTTCAAAAATTTTATAGTAGTAGAATCCCTTGCAAATAGTTTTGCCATACAGCAGGCCTATAGATCAGAAGGTGGGCTGGCATGGGTAGGAGCAAGAGTGTCTCAGTGACCAGATCACTTACTAGGAAGTAGGTAAGTGCAATTGAACAGAGGAAAATTGCCTTCTCTCATGGACATGGGGAAAAAGAGATCACAGTGGACTCTGGGACTTAGAATTTGATTCATTGGGGGGGCTGTAACTCAAGTTGGGCAAATGATGGCTCAGGCTCCTATATGCACTCAGATCTCAGTGTCCTCAGAGAGACATTGTCCCAGGACTTCTCAATTAACTCTGCATAGGAGAAGATGCTGCAATGTTCCTTCTACAACTCCTGAAGTGTTAAATTTGTACCTAGACCATCTGAAAGAATAAGAAGCTGGCATTTGGATCATAACTCAAGACTTTATTTGTAATTTAAAACTAGAATTCTGGTTGTAACCCAAGTTGTTTGTATATCAGGTCAGTCATAGCATGAGTATCCACTTCGAGGAAAAGAATATACTTTTATAAGTCAAATCTCCAGTGACCCACGAACAAAAACCAGGCCTCTTTTCCAAACATGAGACTTTTGGGGGACACGTTAGATCTGAACCATATGTTGCTCCTGACTTCCAAAGGCCTCATGCTCAGCTCACTACACAAAATACATTTAATATCTCTCTAAGAATTTCCAAAATCAACAGATTCAACATTCAATAAATACAAAATCTTCACTGAGACTCAAGACACTTAACTGTGAGCCCTTATAGAAATCAGAAAGTTGTAAAGCTAGAAATAGTTCAAAATACTCCTACATGTCCAAAAATTATCTTTGTAAAATACCTAAGAAACATAGCAGTGAGTTCCACATCCTGAAAGAATGTTTTATGGTCTTTTTAATAATATCATATCTGTCACTCTTTTGGAAATCAGAGATTTATCAATTCTAGGGTATTGGTACTGGCTCATTCTTCTACTGAAGAGAAAAACAAGCCACAGATCTAAGATTTACTGCAGCTATTCCAGGCTGACCAAGAGATTCAGCATTTAAGACACTTTTGCAACCCAGTGCTATGCAAGGTATAGCTTGGAGGTTCACAAGGTTTCATACTCCACCTCCTCATCTTTCACTTGTGTCTCACCTCTCAGAGCAAGTCAGGGCCAGGCCAGGGCAGGCCAGACAGTTTCACTTTGTAAGCTTTATCCCTGGAACACGCCGAAAGGAGCTTCAGGCAAATGGAGATTTGCACGTGGAGATCTGCAACACAACATCCAAGGTCAAAGGTGCAGGTGAGAAGCCAGGGCTACTGGCTATAAGGCCTATAGATCAGGAAACATCCACCCGGCAGACAGACACAAAAGGAGACACTGGTGGGAGGGAGCAGGGTGCAAGTGCAGTACTGGCTAGAAGTATCTTTGGGCCCCCAAATGGGAAATTCTCAGTCACCACTGTTAGCTTATCTTGGATAATGAAAGAGTCAGAATCTGTTCACATGTAAGATCAAAGTGAACAGAGAACAGCAATGTGTAATCCTCAGTGTTTCGAAAGGGTCTGCGGAGAAAAGGTCTTTGTGTAGGAAGCAGGCCCCACAACTCAGAGAAGAGTCTCAAATAGGCTGCTGTCCATAGAGCACTAAAGAGAATAATATAGGCCTTTGCCCTTTGGAAAATTATAAATGTGATAAGGTATAAAAAATATCTGCCGAGTCCAAAACAGAGTCTCATGACCGTGTTATCCAAAGACAGGCACTCGGAGAAGAGGAGCTACGACTCAGGGAACAGCCTGAAACCCGCAGACAGCAGGGAGCTCGGCATTCTCGGTCAAGTGCTCGGCACAGAGAAACTTGGCAGAGCTCCGGGAACACAGGGTCCATGTCATGCAGCGGTGGGCGGTGTTCACGGGGAGAGTGTCACACCAGGGCGAGCAGAGCACGTGCCCAGTACCCACAAAAGAAAGCGATGCGACCCGCAGACGGGACAGCGGGGCGTTAGCTGTAGGGGTTTTACATTCTCTATGTCAGAGGGACCGAAGGAGAACCTGGCTAGTCACACTGCAAAATCAAATTTCTGAAAGCAGTTTTCTCCCTGTAAATCGTCCTGATCGTTGGGTTAAGTCATAATTATCTTATTTCAGTAAAATCCAGCTTGACTGTTCCTTTTTAAGCTTTAACTTTAGCACATTAAATCTCTGTACAGCTGCTGCAAACATTTCCTTCTCATAAACGGCATTTAATTTCTCACTCTGGGCCTCTGTGGGTCACAGTGATTCTTCTGGAAACCAGCAATGCCTAACATTAATAAGTACAGTCTGTGAAGGAGTAAGATAGACCCACAAGGAAGGAAAAGCTAATAAATAGACAAATAAGAGTTTGAAGAGTTAAAAAAAGATTTCACTTGCATCTAAATACATTTTAAAAACTCTATTTTTTTTCTTTCATCTGTAAACCTGGCTTATAATCATTCACAAAGTCAATCTTTGAGAGAGCTTACTTCAAAGTATTTAGAAGTTTTATGCAAATCCAGCTGCACAAGTGCAACAGTTCCTAATGTATCCTTTCTTAATTAAAACTTTCAGCAAAGTGATGTTTAACTCTTTCATCACGAGGAAAATAGATATGTAGGTATCTAAGTTGGAAACAATGTTTTTCATTTCTTTGTACGAGGCTTTGTTAATGACACTGACAAAAGGCCACGAAGACTGTAGTGTAAGAAGAGCCCCACAAGTTGGTTTATCTGTAGACAGCACGTTTTTTTCTCCCCACGTTTTCAGTTACTGCACGTTGGTTATACTGACTTACGGGTTTTGTTTAGGCAGACCCTTACACAAATGCAACACGCTCTCACGTCACACCCGTGCTGCTCTCTCTGTAGATGCGCACGTTTCGGAGCATTTCAGTGCGAGCAAAGTACTTGGACCACATTCACCCCTACCACCCCGCTCGCTCCCTGCTCCCTCCCTTTTCCCTCCCTCTTACCCAACCGGCCCTTGTACTTTCTTGCCATGTTTTAGGTTCTGTGTATGATGGAGAACAGAGATCATGTTGTTTCTGAGTCTGCTTACTGTCTTACTAATGTTATTGAATTATGTGCCTATTCGGACTAAATGATTTACAAGTATGCACGTGTGAGTCCAACAGGTTTTATGAAGCAGAACAGAGACACGGCATAAAATTGCAAGGATTTCTGTGCTGCACTGGAAGCATCCTTCCATTCAGTGTTTCACAGTTAAAAAGCAAAAATGAAACTGAGAAAATATTTTCTTGGTTTTGGTTATCAGCATATAGAATACAGAGGCTGGCAGGCATTGATAATTTGAGGAATTGTTGGCTTTAGAAGGAAATAGAAAGTAATTAGCACTTAGCTTTGGCAACAAGGAGACAATGGTCCTGTAAGCCAGGAGAGATGAAGGGGAAGAGGAGGCTTATGAAAGTCTGGAACTAATCACAAGAGATTGCCTATTGACTAGCGTAAAAATTCCAGAGGAATTTTAGGAAAATAAAATTTTCACTTCATAGATGAAATTCCATAGGAAAAACAAATTTATAATGAATATGATTTTGCCTTTACATCTTTGACAGTGTGGTTGCAAATGGGAAAATTCACATCCAGACGTGGGAGGCCGTTACTTTCATCTTGATAATCCATGTAGCAATGTGCTCTCAACACCATCTACATGTCTGGAGATATGGTAGACAAGTTTTACAGGAAATATAGCACAGTACCGCACAGGCTGGTATTCCTCTCTTCCTGCTTGGAAGACTTTCTGCACCAAATCCACACTGAATCTGTCTTCAGCTTTATTTCAGTTACTGAGGTAAAGCTTTGAAAATGTGATGCTATTATCCCCACTGAAGTGATAAACTACAATTTCATGCCTATAATTTGGCTTTTGAATATTTTGTGTGGCCAGCAGAGTCACCAATGCTGTTATTAGTGTTAATGTTTTTGTTTTATCATTACATTTTAAGTTTTTTAGTATCTTGTGCTGGAAATATCCAGACTTCAGTACAAGACTATTTTCTCTTCATTTTGTCCCTCGCTTTTATCCTTTGCATATGCCTGTAAAACTATTTTTAGTTTTCTCATACCTCTCCTACACTGTTCCAACAAGCTTATAGTTACCTTCAGAACAGTATTTTCTATTTGTATAATTTAACATTAGATTCAGTCTTTCATTTGAAAGTTGACGTCACTGTTCTGTCAACATATTTGATGTATTTTCTGGAAACAAATGTTTACATGTGAAACACGTAGCAAATTAAAAATCAGCAGGATGCAAAGGAAAAAGAGCTTTGTCCTTCAAAACACAAAACCCAGGGTCACAGTTTGAGGCTTTCAATTGCCAGCTGCCTGACTAGGTCAACTGTTTAGAACATCTGATTCTTCTCCCACTTGGTTAAAGATATAATTCTTACCATTATAAAAGGATAAGTTTAAATATGAATATATATAAAATCCCATCAAATTTGCAAGAATCAGTCTTTTATATTATTAGCAATATTTTCCTTCTCTGTAATGAAGTAGTATGGAAGAGGTATTAATAATATTTTGACCTTGGATTTGGTGATAAAAACATGTCCTTGGCAGAGTGGAGCAGGGTGATTTGCGCAAGGTAACTTCATCTCCACTTGAGTTTCCTTCTCTGCAAAACTGTGGGTCACCATCGTACTTACTAGACTACAGGAGTGTGAGTCACACTTTGTAGATCTCAGGCAATGTTAGAACCTTTTTTCAGTTGTGAACACTGCTTCAGAGAATGAATACAATTTCTGTGGACATGAGCCTGATAACAACACATTTTAACACCGAAAACAACACAATCTTGGGTAAAGGCAAACAGAAGTAAGTTACCTATAAAGCAGAGCAGAATGGCAGACAGACACGCACACGTGCACTCGCACATGGATGTGCGAAGCAAGTGGAGTCTGCACAGAAAAGATGGAGTTGCAAACTTCCAAACTTCTTATCTTTAGAAACAGATTTGAAACAGTATTTTCAAATTTTTGTTGCAATGTTTCCATCCTAATTTATCAGATCTTAATAGATACAAATATATCTTCAATATTTGATATATATTTCAGAATTAGATATCATTTTAATAATTATTAGAAAAAGTTCTTAATGGAAAAACATGCAGAATACTGACTGCTAATATTTTATTTCAAATGTCAATAGCACGTATACCATGGAACATGGAATTAAATATGATTTGTTGACTGCAAAGCACACTGAACAAATGCACTCTGCAAAAATATAAAGTGAGAGTGGAAAAGGAAAGGGAACGTGCCAGGCCTAGCAGGACTAGGGAGCACTTGCACAGCCCCCCTGCTGTAAGCAACCGCGGGAGCCTGTTCACTCGCCGGCACGAGTGTGCCTAATTCGAAGCTTCCTTACCGTGAAATTTCCCAGAGTCAGCGCGTCCCAGCGTGAGCAGCAATGGGATTCCGAGGAATTCTGTTGCCCACAAACAATGCTAGCCAGGTTTAACACTCTTAGGCAGATCACCCAAAGAATAAATGAAACTCGAGAAAATAAACATTCTGCTTTGATTTTTTTATGGCTTAGTAGAGACCAAAGAACTCCTGAATCTTCAAAACGGCAATTTGGTTATTCTTTTTCTGAAGTGAAAACAACCTTCAGAAACATAATACCACTATAGGCCTGAGAATCATTTTCAAACTGAATTTGCAAATATTTTCTCATTTTGTACTACTGTAAAAGATCTCATTGCGATAAACTATGAACTGGAAAAGTCAGAAAAGTTTCTTAACTTATTTTACTTATGTGCCACACCCACTTCTCACCAATTTACTTAAGAGGGAAGTCGCGTTCCGCGGTATGTTCAAACAGCAAGTAGCTTTGAATTTAATTTTAATCACTAAGCACTTTTCACTTAAGACATATTTAGACACATACAGAACACACACGCACACTCCTAGAAGTTCTGAATAGTTTTTAAGTCATCTGCTCGTATGCTTGTATGTAGAAACCGCGATGAAAACAAAGAGAAGTCACTATCCTCAGAGCTGTGAGACACATGAGGAGAAACGTCATGTTGCTGCTTCACGATGTCAGCGGACCCCACCAGAGAGGCTCAGAGGTGCTCCGGCGCTTCTCCCACTGCAGGTCTCTCAGGACTTTTGACTTCAGCTTGGCTGTCCCCCACATGACGTCCAGCCCTTTGTGGAAGTGTGTGGAGCTGTGAGGGCTTTCAGTACGTGCTTTCACCGAAAACTCTTGTCCTCACCTCAGCAACCAGTTCTTGGTTGTTTCTTATCTGTAAAAAGTAGCACATTATACAATGGCTCTTATCCTCAACATACATTTATCTTTTCATATGCACAGAGAAATGAAAATAATACTTTATTTTGGCTTATATGTGCTAATATTGTTCTGAATAAAAGGCTCAGGGATACACTCACTGATAGGAACGCTTTCTGCCTTTGGAACACCAGATTCAAGCTCTGAGCACAGTCTCCTGAGTAATATCATTGGCCGACAAGTAAGGCACACAGAGCCTTTGCATACAATACTTTACGGAGTTCATCGTCTGTACTAAGAGCATCTTGTTTGGGCTGGACTAAGTACTCTGACACAGGAAAAACTGCATGATATATTCCAACATATGTGATGTATTAAGGAATTTGCCTATTCTTGGCTATTCTAGTCAGTCAAACTCAAATAGAAACACAAGCTCATGGTTAAAACCATTCTGACTAAATGAATAATAGTTAATTTGATTTACCTATGTACAGAAGCATTTCAGAAACAGTACGCAACAAAGGAGAAATCAACCCTGTGACAGGCTGAGGCAGGCAGGCTGCCCCGAGTTCCAGGTCCTCCTGAGCTCCGGAGAGTCACCTTTAAGGGACAGAATGCTGCTCTCATCCTGGTTTTGAAAAATAACTCATGGCCTTTTCTTACATTGTGCATTTTCTCATAGAGTAAATAAATACCTGAGTTGGTTGCATATGTGATTTAGTGCACTTTGCCACCCTCAGTGTCATATCACATTTAACAAAAAGGACAATTGTAAATAGGGCTTTAAAAAAACAGAAGAAAGGCAAAGGCGGCCTGCAGGAACGACACAACAATCTGTTCTGGAGCAAACCTTTAATGGAACAATCAAAAAAATCCCTCTCCACTTCCCTCTACCCACTCTTATATACCCTAACCAACACGGAGGCCGCCAGCGATCCAATCATCTTCCTTCTGTCCTAATAAGGTACCACAGCTGTGCGGCAAAGCAGGTTCCCTCACTTAATCCACGGCCCTTGGCGAGCTGCCTGGCGCCATCTTAGCTGGTGCTACTCCCAACATCTCCCCCTTTGTGTTTTAGACCCGAGAGCGTGCCTGTCTTAGGTTGACAGTCAATCCCTCGTGGCCTTACCCGTCCTCGGGAACGTGTGTTTGGCCACACGCCCCTGTCTTAGGTTGGTCCACGGGGTTGCCCGCTCTTACCCGTCATTGACTACCGCTCTAGCAAGGTCAGCCAAATGCCGGGGTGATTTCCGGCCTCAAGGGCTTGGGGCGTCTGCACCACCGCAGTTCTCCAGCTTGCTGCCTAGCGCACCACCATGCAGCGCCAGAACTGTCGCTCCGAGGGCGAGAAGCAGCAGCACTCCCAAGGCAGCAGTCCCGGACCAGGCTTGAAACGCTTGTCCCAGGGACGCAAAGAAGGACGCCGCGGGCAGGGACGGAACGCGCGTCTTATTGATGGCAGCTATCTGTCCTTGTAAGACTAGAATCTTATTTAAACCAAGTTCCACTTAACAAGTGTTCAGTTGGTGTACCGTCTGGATGCATTGCGCACTCTGGCAGCTGTTGATTGCGCACTCTGGCGGCTGTTACACACACATAGTGATACTGGAGATGAAGAGGTAACAACGCAGTCTGCTGGTTTCAGGTAACTATGCCGGTGTGAAGGAGCTGATTTATCTCGTTGTGGGTCTGAAGCCGGCGGCTGTCTGTTCTGCAAGGCGGTCCACGGTGGCCGCCGTCAGGGTCGTAGAGGCGACTGCAAATCCCACCGCGGCAGCTGCCCCTACCGCCGCCACGATCGCCGTCACAATGGCTGCCGTTACTCAAAAAATCTCTACGCGCGCGATAAAGCAACCCCGGGAAGGAATCTTCTATGCTAACTGGTAAGGGCACATAGGCGGGAATGCGAACAGTCAAAGCATGGGCAGAAAAGCTTCAACATGAAGAGACAGAGCAATTCATAAGCAAACAATTCAATTCCCCCAACCCTCCTTGCGTCTCATTCCACAATACAAAGAAGAAAGGTGGCAAAAGGCAGGGAGGGGCCCGTAAGGTGTAGTTCTTCAACCCTCCGCCTGTAACATTGACAGTGTTAACCCAATCAAAGTTATTTCCCTGCATAGTACCTTCGGAGGCCGGGCGCCATACAGACTAAGGTCAGGCCTCAGTGTACGCGGCGACTGGCTCCAACATTCCATCCAGGGAATGGCAAAGTAAGGGGCAACACCCCCGTCCCGGACAAGGGGGAGAGGTGGCCTGGCCGCCTCGTTCAGTGTGCAGTTGGTGGTGGGCCTACTTTCTGAAGTCCAATAGTTGGCCCAGTCCCGTTGGCTGGGATGGCAAATATGTCATGCGGGGTTAGATGCAGGCATGACGTCGGGCATTTAGAAAAGTTTCCAGTCCCAAAACACAGGCTGTTATTAAGGAGGAGCACCCCTTTTACAGGTTGATGCCTAGGGTCAAGGCGCACTGCGGCCTTCCCCACTAGCAAGTAATTACTAGTAAAGAGAAAGAATGGTGCGTCAGTTCCCACGGGCAGCAAGACCGGAAGGTTCTTGACCAACGCCCATCGGGTCTCCTTTGCCTCCACCCGCATTATCGGCCACATCGTCAGCAGCATCACCGCCCACGGGCGCCATCTGTTCTGCTTGTTGTCTTTGCCATTGGCCGTCACCCTGGAGCACCCTGGTCAGTCTCTCAGGCACCCAGACTGGCGCGGAGGCGTCCTGTGGGACGACACAAACAGACCCTCTCTTCCAAGTTGATTAAGGCCGCCTTCTTGGGTGAACCATGGGGCTAGCTTATCAGTCGCCTCCAGGAAGCGTCAGGCTGCCCTTGTTTTTAACCCATAACGAAAAGTGAAAATAACAAAGAGACAGAAACGAAAAGAACACCCTTTAAGGGCGCAGGCTAGCCTGATGTAGTTGCTTACCGCAATCCTCCCCGCTCACTGGCGGGCCTTTCCTTGACTCGTTGCTCTCACTGCCGGGTCCGGACTCCCGGGTTTCAGCACCACGTGATGCATCACTTCTGCCTGCAGGAATGACACAACAATCTGTTCTGGAGCAAACCTTTAATGGAACAATCAAAAAAATCTCTCTCCACTTCCCTCTACACGCTCTTATATACCCTAACCAACACGGAGGCCGCCAGCGATCCAGTCATCTTCCTTCTGTCCTAATAAGGTATCACAGCTGTGCGGCTAAGCAGGTTCCGTCACTTAATCCACGGCCCTTGGCGAGCTGCCCGGCACCATCTTAGCTGGTGCTACTCCCGACAGTAGTTGATTCCTCAGGGCAGAGCAAGCATCGGTAAATCCAAGTAAATCCTAAATCTGAATAAATTGTCTGCAGTTCCCAACAAAAAGCAAACCAAAACCCCTTTCTTCTCTTTGCATCAAACATAGAAAATGTCGACTGTGTTCACTGTCTGTAGATTTTTTTCTCATTCTCAAATCCATTCCAAGGAGACTTAAACCACCACTTCTTCAGATGATGATTGCCAACTTCACCAAAACCCTTCTGTTTCTCATAAATCACGTGAAAAGTGTTAATGAGCTGATTATGTGCTGTCTGTTGTGGTGTTTTCCCTGGGGACAATGGCCAGGAACATGACAGAAGTAAGAGTCGACGTGATTGCTTCCGCCCTTGCTCAAACTCCACAAAAGGTTGAAGTGCTTCCTTGGAGAACCACTTGTTTGTGTATCTGCTCAAATCATGAAGAGTCAGAGAGTAGATGTTTCCTGTGTGAAACATAAATCGCAGGACTATTTGTTTATCTCAGTCAGGTTAGAAAAAAATAGATATTTATGGCAGAGGCTGAAAAAAACTAAGGATTCTTTTGATGGTTAATGACTTTAACATTATCACTATATTCAGGTTAAAAATACTTAACAGACACAGTATTAAATTTCACCATATCTATAATATTATAAAGAAGTTTATCTCAGATATTACCAAATTCTGCCTTATTTTTACTGCCTAAGGGACTGTACACACTAAACACGTTTCAACAAAGTACAATATAGGTTTACTTGCTAGTTGCTCGAGTAGGTGCTGAAAACAGGCTGGATTTCATCAGACAGTTTATGCTTTGCATTCCTTCCCTCTTCTTATCTCACACTACATTTGGGGTAGACTTATTCAGCAGGTTATTCAGAGGAAGGTTTGCCAGAGTTCACCGGGTCTGAGTTCGTGTACTCTCCAGCCATGTAGATTTATAGAACAAGATGAAAGAGCCTGCCCTCTGTGATGGCCTGCTGCCAACTTCAGAAGCACAAAGTTATTAGAAAGGAGTGGACATCTGGTTCTGGGAACATCTGGTTCTAGGAAACTTAGTTCACTATATAATGCACCTAAAACACTGTTTCTAACTCATCACATTAAACCACTACCCAACTAAGGAGGCAAAAGAGAAAAAAAGAAAATACAAAGTAGAAGAGGCCTGGGCCTGGGATATAGCTCAGTGGTTCCAGCGCCTGTCTTGCAAGCGCAATGGCCCAGGTTCGATCCCCGGTAACCACATACCATACTGGGCATGGAGACTCACCCCAGCAGCAACCAGTACCACATACCACAGTGCCGGGCGTGGTGGCTCACGCCTGTAGTCCCAGCACTCAGGAGGCAGAGGCAGGAGGACTGCTGTGATGTGAGTTTGAGGCTGAGCTCAGGGCCAGCCTGAACTACAAAGTAAGACTCTGTCTCAAAAAATAAATTAAATAAATAAATAAATAAAATACAGTAGAAGAGGCCTATCAGAGGCCAATTGCCCTGCAATAAAACACAGTAGGACTTAATTTCCACTCTATCACAACTTCAGCCTTCAAGTAATTTTTCTTATTTATCATTTATAGCCTTCTTGACATGACCTACACTAATTTTTAACTGCATAACAGGTTATTTTTAATATTCATAAAGCAAATATAAGTGAAGCTGAAGCCTCCACTTGTGCAGACTGATTGAACATTTCTAACTCATTTGCTTAGTTTGGGAAATGGTTTGACCATGTCAAAGTGCATTGATTTCTGGTATGAACGTTCTGTGGCGCTCTGTGGATAGGTAAACAATCAGGTGAACAAACTTAGTATTGTTGCATATTTAAAGATTGGTTTTGGGATTTTTATTTGTTTTATTTTTTTTAAACAGTCAGAAAGAATTTTCAATCCTAGAAATATTAGTTATATGCTGGATTGCCATAGAAAGTGCCCTGCAATTTTCTTGAAATAGTGTTCAATTGTATAAATTATTTGTAATTCTTTTTTCTGACAAGTAACATTTCATTTGTGATTATTCTATGCCTCATGTATTTCTAATCTGTAAGTTTCTGTTTCTTCAGTTTCTTCAGGGATTTCTTTTTCTGTGCAACTTCACCTGTGTTGGGGTGATTTGTCCCCTTTCAGTGGGGTCCTCTCAGCGTGGCAGAGGGCTCATGGAGCATCACTCTGCCCCGAGCTCTGTGTGTCCGGTGCTACATCTCGGGAGCTCTGTCCACCTGTGTATTTCAGTCACTAGAGAATCTACATCCAAACTCTGAAGGCCAGCATTACTATCTGCATTTTAAGCATGCACAGCAAAACTTCAGCCCTCTTTCTGGCCCTCTGGCCCCATGTCCAGCCCCACTGTGTGGACTGGGCACACTTCCCAGCTCCAACACTGGTACTGATGACACACGTTACTTCTTTAGTGTGACGTCCTCTAGATATCCAGTGATTTTTTAGCTATGTGTACCCTTGACAGCTTGGGCAGAATCACGGTGTTCTTAAAGTGAATGCAAAAATCTGAGCCTCTTGAGATGCATGATTTCATAGGGTTTTCTGGATCAAAAGAACAGTGACTCATTTTCACAGGTCATCTGAGGCTGCTTACAAGGAGACATTATGTGTAATTCTTAAGCAGAATTTTATTTTACTGATTATGTAGATTTATTTTATTTTAAATTGCAAAATATCAAACAATAACTTTTGGACAAGTAAAATATAAGTAGAATAACATTATTTGTTAAAGTTTGAAGTTATGAGTTCAGTAAATTTGTACTTTAATAGTATAAAATATTAGCTCTTTTTCTTTTCTGTAGTAGAATTACTTTTTTTTTTTTTTTTAGACAGGGTCATAGTTTGAGACAGGTTGTAGTTCAGGCTGGTCCTGAGCTCAGCCTCAAATTTAGCAATCCTCCTGCCTCTGCCTCTCAAGTGCTGGGATTACAGGCGAGAGCCACCATGTCCGGCACTGTGGTGTGTGGTTAGTAGGTTTGGAACCTGGGCCCTTGCTTGCTTCCTCTCCTTCTTGAACAAGGAGTTCAAGTATGTTATGTGCATGCATGAACTTCACATGGGAAATGCAAACATTGTGTACTAGAAACATGTCCTAATAAAAATAAAACTATGAAAATAGAGAAATGGTCAGTATTACGTTTGCTTCAACCTTTTAATAATTAGTTTAGCACTTTTGTTCCCATTTATGACTCTGCTGTGCGAGGCACATCTAGTTACGTGATTTCCAAAGTGCTTGAGAATATAACACGTTGTGACTTGTAATCCAACTCATAGACTAAGGGACTTTCTGCATCTAAAAGGTCATTTGGTGATTCAAAACAATGTCAAATACAGATTTGCCCAAAATACTGAAGACAGCAATTAAAAACCCTCCATGAATGTATTTATAAGTTTTCATACTAGTATCATGCAGGAGCTATGATTTTCAACTTGAACTTAGCAATTGTGCTGAAGAAAATCAGTGTTAACAAATAGAGATTGTTGCAACAAATGTTGTTCAGTGCATTTAGTAATAAATATATCTGAGGTTATAGTGAAAAATTGTGAAATATTCAGTAAACAATTTGAATCACTGAGGGCCAGACAGAATTAAAGTAAACATTAGGCAACGCTGAATTAGGGAAACACGGATGTTCCAATGGTATTGCCATTCAGTACCTGAATGTAATGAGTTCATGCTACCGTTAAAACATTACATGCTACCGTTAAAACAAATGCTATTGTATATATGTAAGGTACACAGAATATCATGGGATGCATACAGAAAGTTAAAAAATTGAATAAAATAATACATCCATCATCTCATGATGTATTATTCTTTTTAAAACGTATTTTTAAATATTTTAAATTAGTTAAAGTAATAAGAAGTAATTAATTTCTAAGTGCCATTACACTTAATCTGTCCCCATTTTAATATCCATAATATTTGATCTCATCAATGACAATGTCAAACAATTAGAACAAAGAATTCAATTACAACTACTGATAAAAGATATTACTACCGGTCCATATGGTAATAGTCTCAGTTTTCCTGGTGGCAGTCTGGCTTATTTGAAAGAATTACAAAATCAAAACTTACTTGTCCTTTTACTGATAAGTTGGAATGAACTACATGAAATTTCTGAAATAAGAAATAATTTTTCTAATAATCTCAGTACATGTCAAATGAAGTGCTATTATAATATTAATGTAGGCAATATTCTGTGCTTTTAACTAACTTTTAATGAAAATGAAAGATTGTAGGATGAAATAATATCAGGCAATTTCTCATCACTGTAACAAAATTCACAGCATAAACAATTTAGAAGAAGGAAAGTTTAATTGGTTCACAATTCTGAGTTTCAGTGGTTTAGCATGTGACCAGTTGGTCCTTTTGCAATTCAGTGCACACTACAGCAAGGTCATGTCAAGGAGAATGCGAAAGGCCAGCATGCTGACCTTGTGACAGTCAAGAGGCACAAAGGAGAATTCTTTTGCCGCGTGCAAGGGGGACTTCGATTCCTGCCAAGGCTGCAGTCCCTAGGCCGACAAGCTGATGACGAGACTTCCTCACATGGGACCTCAGGGACCATGGTTAACAACGCAGCAAGACTACATGGGGAAAACAAGTACGACACACACAACGCAACAGTGATGCTGTTTAATTTAATTGCACATACATGTAACTTGTCCTAGTGAGTACTTCCTGACCTGAATCACACTTCTTTTTCTTTGTTTAATGTGACAAGGTAAAATTTATATGTTTCTCAGATAGATGTCTTCCAACAGGCTTAAATTTAATGAGCATCATTCTGGGTCTGTGACATGGAACTATTTACTAGGCGATGCATCATTAATTTCTATGATGTGACACTTACTGTACGGCTATTGTCAGTGTGTTATGTGACTGTATGATTATGGTTTTCTTTATTTCAGTACAAAAATGTTTCAAGTTTAGGTAACTCCTCTTAAAAGCAGAGTCCTCCCACTCTGTCACAGTAGCAGGAAGAGCAGGTGCTCGCACTGCTGTTGCTAAGATGCGATTCTCTGGCCGGCGGGGGTTAATTGGGAGGCTCCCAGCTACCCACCAATCTTTTCCTCACCCTTAGCGATTTCCAGACTGGAAACAAGTGTAACTGCAATGCTTTGGTATAAACTACTGAAAATTCCCGAGAGTTCAGAATCACAGAAAGTAACAGTGTAAAACACAAGGGAGAATCAGAAAGTAATAGTGATCATGCTTAAACATTACTAAACATGTGAATGATTCGAAGTATTCTAAAAATCCCTGTGCAATTGTTCACAATAAGGAGAGAGCACAGCTACTAGTTTCATCTGTTTCATTAACTATGAAGCAACACATGAGAAAACTCTGTAAAAAAACAAGTGAATGTGAGTCAGAATTCCAATCTCAAACTTGGAAATACTTGGACTTAAGATTTTTAAATCTTATGTGTTGAAAAGTTGCTACAAACTCTAATTTCTTTTTGTTTTTGTTTTTGTTTGTTTTGTTTTGTTTTGTTTTTGAGACAGGGTCTCGCTTTGTGGTTCAGGCTGGCCCTGAGCTCAGCCTCCAACTCACATCCCAGCAATCCTCCTGCCTCTGCCTCCCGAGTGCTGGGATTACAGGCGTGAGCCACCACGCCCGGCACTGTGGTATGTGGTACTGGTTGCTGCTGGGGTGAGTCTCCACTCCTAGTATTGTATGTGGTTACCGGGGATCGAACCCGGGTCCTTGTGCTTGCAAGACAGGTACCGGAACCACTGAGCCAAATCCCTAGCCCTACAAACTCTAATTTCTATAATTATAATTGAAGGAAATAATTTGTGTCACCTTTTTATCTTCTCATTTTTAAATTGCCACAAAATTTGACTGTCTTTTATGTTCACTTAAAAATTAATGTACTTTTTAATTTTCCCTTAGTTGTAAAGAGGATGCCATGAGACAATTAAGAATCCACCACAGCCGGCCAGGGAAGCCCCCGGCCCGAGCGGCCTTCCGGACCGAGTCCGCCGTGCGCCGCATGTCCCGCCCTGCGGGCAGCCGCCCACGACCTCTCCTGGTTCCGGTACCACTCTTTGGACGTGACTGTGTTCCTGCTGGCCTGTGAGGTAATTCTTCCTTTCTTTTAATAAAATGTTGCTTCACTGGTTGTCTAAGTTTTTAAGAAAAGAAAGAAGGAAGAGACTAGAAGGAAGAGCATTTGAGAACGAGCTAGCAGCTGTGATATGAAGAATGTCCCGTTTAATTAAGTCAGTGTAGACAAAAGCACAGCAAGATTCTCCCTCGTGTTTTACATAGCCTTTGCCTCCAATTTACATATATGTGCATGTATTTTTCCTGTTATTCTGGAAACTAAGACAACTTTAACTTGATTTGAGAGGAACCAGAGAATTGGTTGTCATACACATTTTTTAGAAACATCTATTTCAGTGAAATACAATCAAATGGACTATGTGCATCTAGTCAAAGAAAATGAAAACCAGATGTTTGATAAAAGAGGCAAAACAGATTTTACTCAAAGTACTGAAATGGAGATGAAAGCTTTCACACAAACCGAGGTCAAGCCAATAAAACAAAGCTGGCTGAGAACCCTTAAGCAACAGAAGTTAGAACAAGCCAATCATCTTCATTCTTCCGCCACAAATTGAAGCTATAGTGAAATTATACGGCTTCAGCTGTTAAATTTATTAAAGTAGTCCCCAAAATGACAATCTTTGGCCCATAATATTAGAATAGATTTTGATCACGTCCGAGAAGAACCCCGGTGACACCTGATCGCAGCCCTCTTCTAGCCCTCTTCTCTGCTGTAGTGACTTCTGTACAGCCTCAGCGGGTCCATTAGCCCCGTTCCGTCGCTGGGAGTCATCTTTCCAGACACAGACTTGCCCAAGACTCACTTTTAAGGAACAGAGAGAAAAAGAAGCGCAAGTGCCAATTAGTAAGCAGAGGTGGTCCCAGGTGTACCTGAAACGTAACATTCTGACTGGGTATCCTGCAGTTCTGTAACAGTGTACTGTTTTCATTAGTGGAACTGGAGCAATTAGTTTTCCAGTGGAAAACAAACAAATTGTACCTCTACTCCTTATTTTAAAAGCAAATATAGAAAGATCAGACAGTAGAGTAAACAAAATAAAATTTAACATTATTCAGAAAAATATATAAGATATAGTAAGACTCAGCAATTGGGCAGACTCCAAAGATATCAATACATTAAAATTACAAATCCAGATTGTCAATGAAAAATTAAGTTAAAAAGTCAAATATTTTTTGCTACACTAATCACATGCAAGCAGAAATAATCTAAAAGAAATAAGGAGCAGTTCTTAGGAATACACAAGCAGTCATAGGGCAGACTACATGAATAATAACAGGTGAAAGGTATTTATCCATCTCAGTCATAGTTTGATAAAGCAAAACTGTAATAGATGTATGTGAATTATGACTAACAAAATTCTACTGTTTTATTCAGACTCTATAGTGACTTTCAGCTGCCCAAAAGTGTTAATAGTAATAAGAAAAATACTGGATATTTGAATATTTTGTAAAAATGAGAAAGTGAATAATTATGATAGATTCACATCATATAAAGCCCTATGGCAGTGACACTGAGCAAAACATTTCAGCTTTCATAGAGAAAACACTATAAAAGCTAGGAAAACACGATGTCATTCAGTGCCAGATGTACAATACAGTGAGTAAACATCCCCATCTTACTAAGTGTGGTAATAGTAACATGGTATAACTAATAATAAAATAGAAATAAAAAGTGAAGATAATCTATGTAAAAGAAGAAGACAGGTGCATTTTGGGAAAGCATAAAAGGAAACCAGAATTGCTGCTGAGCTTTCACTTCCAAAAGTGGGAAGCCTGAGCACCTCGGTCAGGGATGGTGAATTCTGATACATCAACTTTGTTAGATAAGAACCCCTAGCAGATTAGTAAAGCACCTTCCCGGGGGTTATGGAGGTGTGAATTCCGTCACCATGTGAGATTTCCCCTTCCCTGTCCAGTGCTACTCCCCAGCTCTCTTTCCAAAAACCCGCTGACAGCACTAGCACTCCACAACGTATTTCCCACATGACCTCCCTTGCTCGCAGCCTACTCACTCTGCACACAATTCTTTCAAGCTGTGAGCCAAATAATACCTTCCCTTGATCACACTGTCGATAGCATGCACTGAATGTAGATACGTAACATCTGAAGAGTGGAATCCAGTGCCGTGACTGTTTGACAAAGTGGTACTGGTAATGTACAAGTGGTCTGTGGGGGGCATTTGGGTTAGGGAAGTCCTGGAATGCTAGAAGAGCAGCCTGATGGGTAAGTCTGAAGGCAGAAGACCATAGCACTGACAGAAACAATGCGAATTGGTAAAAAGAACTCACTGGCTGTTGCAAAAGACATGTATTCATTACATTATGGTAGAAAACTTGTCTAAGCTTTACTCATCTCCAAGGACTTTGCAGGAGTCTGAGATGATGGTCAGTGAACTAACTCTTGATGGAGTAAATTTCAAGACTTCCCAACATTTGGGTTGTGGCACGGGCATTGCTAATTGCTTTTCCTCATATTTACAATGAGAATCAGGGCTTAAAGGTGAAACAGAAAATTTTTAAAAACTTAAACTTTGTCCCAGCATTACACATGTGTAAAATTGATGTCACAGCAGATGTGGCTGCAAAAGAAATAAAAACAATTAAAAAGAAGTCAACTCCTTTTTTAACAGGGATGAGGATTACGATACATAGAGGAACTTTCAAAAGTAACCAAACCCATCCCAAGTTCCCTTCCCCCACTGCACACTCAGTTATGCAAAGTGCCAATTTTTCATTTGGGAAGAAAGTCACTAGAGCCCTTGCTCAAGAAGGGCCTCCTAAGAAATTTCTTCCTTGGGATTCATTTCACCGTGCTGACTTCAGGCACTCAAAGACCACTGCAGGTTTTACCAAGCGGGCCTGGCTACTGCTTCTTCTAACAACACATCTTGTCATCACCCACATGCTGTTGGTTTTGGAGGCATGCGAAATGTAAGAGTTGGGAGGTCAGCGAGGCTTCTGCTCCTACCTCCAAGGCGGGAGTATCAGGCCAAGAAGTGAGTCCATTAGAGGAATGTGGACCAACCTGTGGGACTGAAGCCAAAGTCCAGGGAGACCACCGATGTCAGAGATGTCAAGAAAGGGAAACTTCTTTTGAAGAACACTGCAGGCCATGAATGGAGCCAGCCCACGAGAGAGACCATAAGGTTTTCCATTTGCTTATGGCAAGACCATAAACACGGCCAGACCATGACCATACCCCATGGCTGGCCAAGCTGCTTGGAAGTCACGTTGTACAACTATGTTCCCTGAATATTGGATGTGAGATGCAGGACCTACTGTTTGTGGTGCTGGAAAGAGACCTCAAATCAAAAAGAAATACTCTGCCCATGTTTCTGTCATACTAATTGCTGAAAAATTTTTAAAGGCTTGGTTTTATTTTTGATCTTGTTTTTGGCATATCATATAAAATACTGAGTGTTGGCTTAATAAGTTATAAATTAAACAATTCTAAGGTAACACCTCCCTTTTTTTCCTTCATGAAACACATGGTAATTTTCAATAGGCGATATATACTCTGTCTTCTCTAGCTAAAATAAATAAATTCAGAATGTCAGTACTGAGCAATATCTGAACAAAGTAATTTTCTTTAATATGTAGAACCACATTTTTCTTTCATTTTCTTTCATATTTTCATTTGGATCTCCCTAAAGATATGAATCACATGTTCTACTTTTTGTTTATTTTTAATATTGATCAGTGCATGATGAAAACATAGATCCATATGTCTGTTAATGGGTTGAAGAAAACAAGTGAAAGTAAACTTTGTGGAAACAAAATTAAGTTAATAATTTTTCTTTAAGAATTGCAATTATTGGGCCAGGGAGTTAGCTCAGTGGTTGCAGTGCCTGTCTTGCAAGCGCAAGGACCCGGGTTCGATCCCTGGTAACCACATACAATACTGGGTGTGGAGACTCACGCCCAGCAGCAACCAGTACCACATACCACAGCGCTGGGTGTGGTGGCTCACGCCTGTCATCCCAGCACTCGGGAGGCAGAGGCAGGAGGATTGCTGTGATGTGAGTTGGAGGCTGAGCTGAGGGCCAGCCTGAACCACAAAGCGAGACCCTGTCTCAAAAAACCTAAAAAAAAAAAAAAATTGCAATTATTTATTCTGGTAGGTGGGATGCAAATAGTCAAAATGTACAAAGTTACAACCATACAACAAGAATAAGTTATTGTATTTGATTTCATGGTAATGTGATTATATTTAACAATAACTAATTATATATTTCAAAATAACTAAAAGAATATTTTTAAATGTTTTCATCAAATGCTTATTACAGTGACTATTGATATAATCCTAATTACTTGGGAGGTTGAAACAAGAGGATTACAAATTCAGAATTAGTGTAAACAACTGTCTGTCTCAGTTCAAATAAAAAAGGAGAGGGTTGTAGTTCAGTGATAGAGTGCCCTTGGGTTCCATCACCAACACTACAAAAGACAAATTGTCATTACAAGCATGTGACAGATGCTTGAGATAGGTATAAGTACTCTAATTTGATCACCATAAAAATGTATATAGATAGATAGATAGATAGATAGATATAGATGTATCAAGACAGAGCAGTGTACCCAATAAATATGTACAATTGTAATATGGCACTTAATAAGTGAAGAGATATTCCTTCTTTTGAAAAGATGACTTGATGTACAGGAAAATAGGTGAATGGGAAATAGACGAAATAGGAAAATAATTCTATGTGTTTACATGACTAATTTTCTGGATAGAGTATGTATAGATATTTAATTTGACTGGATCAATACAATTAAAGAAATGTAAGCTAATTACAATCATATATACATATATAATAAGTATATTTTATAATATAAAATAAAACATTATGTATAAAATAAGTAGATAACTATATTAAATTCTAACCCACCAACAGCAAATGTAGTTGTTTCTGGAATTTCATTTTTATGGTATTACACTTAAACATTCAGTATTTTACAAAACATCACTTTTGGAATGGAGTAATTTTCCTTATTCCAAGTGGGGGAATGCTTTAGTATTTTCCTCTGATTTGTGGTGGATTGAGGATGAAAAAGGAATCAGTAATTGAGAACAAATAAACAACTTACTTTGCCCCAGAAAGAAGGAAAAGATTTACTTTCATTGGGTTAAGACTTAGTCTCAATTCCACAGCAACAGATTTATCCCTTTTCCTTTTGGAATGGTATGAATGTAATATTTTTCCCCCTAGAAACTCAATCTCTTTAAGCAGGTTATATTAAATCTTTTAAATAAGATTTTAAGAAATAAATCATTCACTTTCTACTCTACATATAAATAAACTATGCTAGGCCATTATTTTAATGCCTCCAGAATGACAGAAGGTATAATTTTCCTGGATTTACTACCCTATAAAAAATAACTGGACTGGAAATTTAGCTCAGTAGCATATAACACCTGCCTAATTAGTTCAAGGTCCTGAGTTTGATCTGCAGTACCAAAATAAATAAATAAATAAACAAACAAATAGGCAAACAATTGAAGTAAAACTATTAATAAAAAAATTTGATCTACCCTTCCTTTGGGTAGAGGAAAGAATTTAGATGTGTTATGTGAAGGCACAGACTCCTGTTTATTCTTTAAATGAATTCTTACATTTCTCTCCTCTTCTCCTCATCTTTTATTCTACTTTTTTCAAATTTTACTTTTGTTCATGTTTTCCTTTCCCCAACTCTTCTGTATTATAACTATTAAGCTTTATTGATCTTTAAATAGCTGACCCTCTGCTATTTTTACTAATTTTTTTTGAATTGTTCATTGTGATATAGTTGCATTTAGCAGGTACCTATAATGATGGCAGATAGACATTTATTTTTTGGTGTGTCTATATTCTTTTATTTTGTTTATTCTTTTTGTTGTTGTTGTTGTTGTGTTTGAGACAAGGTCTCACTTTGTAGTTCAGGCTGGTCCTGAGCTCAGCCTCAAACTCAGCAATCCTCCTGCCTCTGCCTCTCTAGTTCGAGGATTACAGCGGTGAGTCACCACACCCTGCATTTTAGTGTGTGGTACTGATTGCTGGGCAGTGTGAGTCTCCGCATGGCATTGTATGTGGTTACTGGGGATCAAACCCAGGCCCTCAAGCTTGCAAGGCAAGCACTGGAATCACTGAGCTAAATCTCTGCCCACCTGTGTCTATATTCTTATTAAAGATCCCTTTTCCATTGTAAAAAGTGGTACAGTCATAGTTTTCACTGGTTCTTAATATATGATAATACCTGGTTTGTCTTTATTGCTGACTTCTTTGTTATTGCTACTGGTAGCAGTTATTGCTCTTACTTCGTTTGTAAGGTATGTTAATATGTAATTTGTTTTTGTGTCATCACCATTACTGCATTTCTTCCTCTTCTATGTGTAAAGCTGTGGGTTATGTACCCAGAAATTCAGAGACTAAAAATATCTTCAAATGTTATACCGAATAGCCTGAGGAGAGATACACACATCAGAGGATAACACAAGCACACATAAGTGTAAGTGGACCTCTATATATTGAAAAATTAGCGTTAAAATTACAGAGTAGTGAAAAATTTCTATGACAGAGCAATCCTTAAGAAATATATGTCCACTAAACAAGAATTTCAGAAAATACTCTAAAGAATCCTAGACAGAGACACAGGGTCAAGATCACCAAAGAAGAAAAGTTTTATAAAAAGGGGAAACAATAAAGGAATCAGCCCTGGAAAAATAACCCAATGACAGGATTCAATAAACACCTTACAACAGTAACTCTCAGGGTTTTAATTTCCCAATCAAAAGTCATACTCAAGATGGAACAAAAACCATAGAATGCCATGGGAGACACAGCTTATCCAAAAGAAGCTCATAGTTTAGCAATGAAAGGATGAACTGCAATATTCTATACAACCAGAGCCTAAAAGCAAGCAGGAATAGCTATCCCTTTTCTCAGAAACAACAGCTACCAAGCTAAAACTGATGAGAAGATACAAAGGTGGATATTACAGACAGAAAAGAATTCAACAGAGGAAAGTAACAGTTTAAAATATCTGTGCAACTAACATTGGTGGGCCAAATCTTATGAAATGAAAACAACTAGGCATAAGAGAACAGTAGATTCCACTATAAACACAATGGAAATTTCAACACCTGCTCTCACAACAGTCAACCAATTAGGCAACATATTAGCAGGGAAATATTAGAATTTAGCCACCTCAGTGAACAAATAGAATTAACAGATATCTATGGAGTGTTTTGCCCAGCAGAAAAATGAAAATTTTTCTCAGGAGCACATGACACTTTCCCCCAAATAGATTATATCTTAGGTCACAAATTGTTCTTCAATAAACACAAAATAATTGAAATAATTCCCTACATATTATAAGATCTTGGTGGAATGGTGCTAATAAAGGAAACTGTAGAAACTACACAAGCACCTCTTCCTAGATATGTGTACTTGAATACTGCTACTTACTCAAGATTGTTTTTCTGTGATGGAAGTCTGCAAGTCTACAACCTACCCTTTGGGTGGAGAGAGTCGAAGTTCCCTGTCCGCATTTTGGGGAATTTTCTTGGGCCCTATTCAGTAAAAATTTGTTTTGTAGAAACATTTATGGGCAATAAGTGAGGCATGAAGACTGATGTTGGAAAGTCCAGCTGAGTGTTTTATTTTTGATTTTTTATTTTTGATCCAGTTTTTATTCTCCAATGCATAGATTATTTTGCTCGTTCTGTTTCTATCTCTGTCTGCTTCTGTTTCTGTTTGCTTCTCTCTCCCTGTCTCTGTGTCTCTGTGTCTCTGTGTCTCCTGTCTTTTTTTTTTTCCCAGCTTGCTGGGCACATTTTTCTCCACATTCTCTTTCACTCTGTGTACAAACATGTGAAGAGTCAGGTTTCTCCCCTTAAACTCTGAGGATCCCTTGTCCCTGAAACATGAGCACTGAAATATAAAAGCACTAACAATACAAAGAACTTTCTCCCTCTAACCATAAATGGGAAGAAATGTCAAGAAGTGCACTCTAGCATGGGGTAGCAGCCTCATTAGACATCTGCTCATGTCAACGTAACCTGTTCCTGGGTCAGATGGAACTAACACTTGCTCACGAGGGAAACACAAATAAAGAAAGACCCATTCAGTGATGAGAAAAGTTCTCTTTTGCATGCAACATGGAAATCCTAGTCCAGAGACACAGTGAGAGGAATTGCTTCCTGGATAACTTCTGAGAAAGGTACCACTTCAGAACACTCACACCTTTCAGTTCTATGCACTTTAGATAAAAGAAGATCCTCAGAAATTCTTATTCCTTTTTCTTCCTCCACCTCTCCAAAGTGGAAGAGAATAAGAAGCAGCTCACTGGATATCTTTTCTTTCCTTCTCATTCCTAAAATTTCATTTTATTTTCTTTCCCTTTCCTTCCCCCAGTCTGAGGCTTTTTCCTATTGGAACACTCAAGTTCCTTAATTTTTTGTGATATTAGTTAGCAGAAAGTATTCAGGAGCTAGAGGATGGTTAGAGATAGAAGGTAACTTGAGCTTTCTCATAGATTTCTGGTATTTTTTTCTATTTTTATTTTATATTTGCTTCATAAAACTTTGTAACTACTATCTGTTAACAGTCTTTAGGAAGATCACTTCAAAATGATGGTATGATGGTAAGCCATTGTCTTGGTAAAAGATAGGAATGCTGTGGATGCTTAAGATTATTGTTGACCAGGATTAATGAGAGGCAGCTGTTCTCTCACAGTGCTTTACATTTCAGAGTGCTCAATGTTCAGAAAGGATTGTAACACTTAGAATTAATATCTCCACTCCACTTTTAAGACTGGTGTAACTGACCTGCTAGGTGTTCAAAAACCATCACTTGGAGACCAAAGATAAGGAAGAAAAGATGGAGAAGAAGATAGCCAAAATGTGGGCCCTTGCCCTCCAGGTCAGCCAGGACACAGCACACAGCAGGACTCTATGAAAAGGACACTGTAACTCCAGTTAGTCATCAGTTTCCCAGATGAAGAACTCTTGACATGCAAAAGATGGCAATCCACCACATTTTTCAAAAAGAAGTTTCACGAAAGACAGCAATGTCCCCATAATTTTAAGGAAAGCCATATGAGGTTCTCCGCCTTTAAGATGTACTGGTTGTACAAACTACATCAAATCTGAGAAACTGTTGAGGGCCAAGATTCTCTGATGTTACAATGCGAAGTAGATATCCATTTGTTTCTCTAAGATTTTTGTTGATATAGATATATAAAAAATTTAGTAAGCTTCTTATGTATTATATTTCTGGAAAAACCAGAGCCAAAGCTACACATGAACCAGGACATTTTGATTATTGCTTTTCCTTTGCTTCCTCTAATGGCATATAACCCCCCTTTACCACTGAACATTGAGTCCTTTTACTTGACTCTGCCACGCCACACTCATCAAATCCACGATTCACCACAAGTGACTGTGGTCCTCGCTGTAAAGTCTGGGATATGGAGTAGAGCAGTGGCAGAGTTCTTCATGAGTGCTGAGGTTTCCTCACAAATTTGTTTCTTAAAATATTAGTGAAAGGAATTTGATGTGATGGTACATGACTACTATGCCAGCACTCTAGGAGGCTGGGAGAGGAGGAAGGAAGGAAGGAAGAAAGGAAGGAAGGAAGGAAGGAACGAAGGAAGGAAGGAAGGAAAGAAGGAAGAAGGAAGAAAGGGAGGGTGGAAAGAAGGAAGAACTTGAGGTCTCATCAAACTAGAGAACTAAGTCCAAGAACCGCTAAACTATTTAAGGAATTCATTCTTGTAACTCTCTTTCCCTAGGACTCCTTTTGGTATCCAAAACTCTGTTATTGAGTGGTTGCTATAGATTATGTGTTGAGTAGTTAATACAAAGGGACTTACTCAATTGCCTTACAGAATAGTAGGCTAACATTCCACAATGCTCATTTGCACGCTGGAAAATCAGAGGTTCCAGGAGCTTCTCAGTCCAAGAGCTTGGAAGTCTAGGAGTACTAATTTAAAAGCTGAGCACCTGGAAGTTCCCTGAGGACACGCTAGTATGAGTCAGCATTGAAAGACTGAAGAAAAAAAAAATCTATAAGCAACGGCAGCAACAGTAGACACACTGGCCCCCAAAATCAAGTTTCCAAATGCAGGCTGGCTTCTTACTTTTCACCTTTTTCATTCCATCAGAGAGTGGTGCCATGTACATCTGAACTGATCTTTCATCTTCAATTTGCTGGTTTACACAACAATCATATTAGAAGAAATATGTCAGAAATGATTGGAGGATTTCTTTACGAGTCAGCTAAGTCAGACCGCTTACCGAGTTCACAATCCGCTATGTCACAGTTGTCAAGGGTACGGAACAGAAACATTGTATTTTCCCATGAAGGATGAACATCAAGATATCCTTTAGCCTTTCTGTTTTGTTTGATGGTTCAATTTAATGTGTCAACTTGATTAAATTGGAAGCTGCTGATAGGATTAGTAAAGTACATTTCCTGTGTGTTTGGGTGAGTCCTGACGTGTGACTTTAAGCCCTGACATGTGAGTCCTGACGTGTGACTACACGAGTCCGTTCCCCCTGACTCCTGCTCTGCCTCCAGCTGCACAGAACTACACTCTAACACGGTGGCTTCTTTTTCATGATGTTCTTGTCTTGGGATCATGGACTAAATCCTGTGAATCTGTGATCCTAATTATATATCTCCACCTTTAAGTTGCAGATATTAATTATTTTCCAGTAATGGGAAAGCAAAATAGTATAGATGATTTGTATAAAAAGAGTGATGTCTTTAGTATGACTATTCCTGACCACATGGTTTAGAAATCTTTGGAATTGGTTTGTGGAGGAATTTTAAGAGGTTTGTCAATGTGATCTGAAAAAGAATTTAGATACTATGAGGAAAACATAACTGGTGATTCATCTTGAAGCTCAGACCAGAAAACTGAACTCAAAAGGGCCAGGCTTGGGAGTTTGCAGTTAGAAAGATGTCATGAGAAATTGGACTAATTGTAATTAGAAACTGGACTACCTGTTATACACTGGCAAAAGTAAATGGCTACATTTGCTCATGTCCTCCAATTGTGAATGACTCAAACTAAAGGTGGGGGGCTAACTGACCTAAAAAAAAAAAAAAAAGCATGGCTGCCTGTGTTTATAAAGTCTAATAGTGAGGAATGAGGACAAAATACAAAGCAGAAAAGTTTGACAAATTTTATTTGCCTCAAAAGAAGCCATGTAAAGTTAGGGCCAAAGGAATTACAGCTGTTGAATAGCCTGGTGTCCTTATAAAAGAAATTAAGAATTTTTGTACAGACCTAAGAAGAAGATGCCTTCAGAGCATTTCAGAAATCACAATACCCCATCCATCATACCTTCAAGTGCAAAATTATCCACCTTCCCCTTGAGAATCTAGTCCTTGGGATCACCGCTCATGAAAAGCCTTCTAGGAGACTGATTCACCAACCTCACTTCACCGTGCTCATCCAAGCGCACAGCCATGATCAGAGGAGCCTGAGTAGCGCTGCTGACAGCGGACCATGCCGTGCTCCCCGTGTACCTAAGTTACTTTCCTCATCACCATACAAAATGCCCAACACCCAGAGCTAAGGGAGGAAAGGTTTTCAAAACTGCAAGAAAAATTAATACTGCACCAGGTGGGGGAGAAAGTCTTGTGGCTCTAATAGGGAGAATTATTAACTTGGTATTTCATTTGAAGATTCAAAGTGGTTTAACAAGATATGTTCAGATATCAATGGACAAAAGTTGACATGCATTAGTTAAGCTCAGCTTTGTCAACATCATTGATTTGAGGTCTGTCTATGGGATGAGTGAGACATATTTCTGCATTTGTCTAGTGAGTCCTAGAAGTATGACTTCGGGTACTAGAAATGGATTCTGGTCCCTTTCCCTCTAATAGTAGGCTCTGGTTCTCAGCACCATGAACTTAGAAGCCTTGTTGTGCTACACACTTCCACCACAGTGGTCCTGTTTGAGTACCACGTGACCACGGACTGACTCCTCTGAAACTATGAACCAAATGCAAGTTTTTCTAATGGCTAGTCTTTTGTTCAAACAATTGGAAAGTTGACTAGTACATTTGGGTTTCCAGTGTGAATTTATTACCTTAATTGGTCTTCAAATAGATACAAAAATTACTATATGAAAACTGTCTTTTGTTACAGAGATGGAGGCAAAAATTATTTCCAAACATATACAAATTTTAGGTAACATTTGTGAAAATGCCAGCTTCACTCAGAAAATTTCTTCTTCTTCCTCTTCTTCTTCTTCTTCTCCTCCTCCTCCTCTGTGATGAGAACTCCTCAATGCTGCTAAATTTAAGACCACTTAAAATATTTCTCAGAAGCATGAACTTTTGGTCTTATAGATGACTGTGGTTGCAAAGCAGAAAAGAGATAAAGAATAATTTGACAGCCTTTTCACTCTGTTGGTGGTTTCCTTTGCTGTGCAGAAGCTTTTTAATAGAATGAGATCCCATTTGTTGATTTTTTCTGCCAATTCTCAAGCTATAGAGATTTTGTTCATGAATTTTTTTCCCTAAACCAATATCTTCAAGAGTTTTACTTAATGTGTTTTGCAGCAGGTTTAGTAGGTCTATTTCAATATTTAGGTCTCCAATCCACTTTGATTTTAGCTTGGTACATGGTGATACAGTATATACACAAAAGAATTAAAAGATTAATATCATAGTAACATATGTGTACCCATGTTTATATGGTATGTATTATGGTATAGTAATGAAACAAAATATATTCTGGGCAACTGCTGGTATAAGTGTATGTTTGTAAGGACTTGCTATTATTTTGATGCTTAATATGTTAATAAAAAATGACATCTGAATTAGCAGATTTCCAGCCATTCTAAGAAGTGGATCAAATGCCATAAAGACTCATTGTTTATACCCAAGTATTGTTTGTATCTCTTTGAGCAAATGTCTCTTTCTTTGTTATACGTCTTTGTGATAACTCCTGGAGACATTACATGATTGACTTAAAAAAATAACTTTAGGGGGCCGGGGATATAGCTCAGTGGTTCCGGCACCTGCCTTGCAAGCTCAAGGGCCTGGGTTTGATCCCCAGTAACCACATACAATACTGGGGTGGAGACTCACCCCAGCAGCAACCAGTACCACATACCACAGTGCCGGGTGTGGTGGCTCACACCTGTAATCCCAGCACTCAGGAGGCAGAGGCAGGAGGATTGCTGTGATGTGAGTTGGAGGTTGAGCTCAGGGCCAGCCTCAATTACAAAGCAAGACACTGTCTTTAAAAAAAAAAAAAGAGAACTTTAGGTAGTTTTTCTTATTTCATTTCTGGAATAATTTCTGGAAGCATATAGAAATGGCTGGAAGAACTATTCCCATAAAATATTTCTATCTTTTGCATATATTTAAGAAAACAACAGTTAAGGAGTTAAAAGTAATTTTTACCTCTTACAGACTTGCTGTTTAGCAGCAAAATAATTAAAACCAAGAAAAATACATACATTATGTCCATAAGTTGTGATTATTTTCCTTGTGTTGCACGTAATTTTATGTATCCAGTTCAAGAACAGGAAAAGAAGTGACTGTTGATGGGAATAAAATTTCTTCAAGGGATATTAAAATTTACATAGAGATAATTGTACAGCACTGCAGTTTTATAAAGTGCCAGTGAAGCAGACACAAAAAAACCCCCGAATATTGTATTTTGAGATTTTGACCTAAAGTATTTAAATACATGGGGCTCAAGATTGTAGCCCAGAAACTAAACTTTTCAACATTTTAAAAAATTTTATACATTCAATTCCTACACATTTAAAACAAAAACTGTTAGCTTGTAGCATTTTAGCTTAATGCATGGTGCAGTTTAAAGCATACGCCTCCTGTATTTGTTGTGTTTCTGTAGAGACAGGGGTTGCAGCAGGGAAAGAAAAGAAGGGGACCTCAGTTGCCTCTATTAAAGAGAAAATTTTATTAGAATTGGCTTTTGCTCCTTCATTTAGATTTCTTTAGTAATGAATAAAAGGACAAAGATGGAGAGAAAAACCAGAAGTAGAAAGGCACCAGGTTATACACCTGGCACAAGAATTTAAAGCCAAGGAAAGCATCTCTCTGAGGGAGAGAGCGACCACGGGAAGGACTTGGCACAGGGCAGGGAAAGCCGAGACAGGACGGCCGCCACACACACCCAGTGACACGCAAAGGGGACACGGACGGGGAGGCACCTAACTTAAAAGAAAACTTATCTGCTGTGTATAAAAGTAGACAATGCAAACACATCCACGTATATCTTCACTTTAAGGCTGTAGGGTCATATTGCTGTACACAAGCACACCCCTTGATTAATTACCAAATCCAGCACACACTCTGACCCATTTACAGGTCACAAAGGGCAAGAAGTCAAGCAAAGACCACCACAAGAAATGTAGGCACAGGGAAAGGAGCCTTGGGAGCACCCCAGGCACTACACAGAGCTCAGGGACCCATCAGACTGCAGCGCATCTCAGTTAGCCTCCGGAAGGAAGGGTCCCTAGGCTAACTGTGAAAAGCTGCCAGGGCTGAGAGACCCCATCTTTCCAGAGCTCCATGCCCTCTACATGGGGCAGCCGTCACTTTCTGCTTCTCCTGCCTAACAAACAAAGCGACTTCCTTTCTTAAACTGTGCCTCACAAACTCATTATAGGTGCTAAGTTTTCCAACTTCACTGGCTGCTCATCCAAGATATGACGTTTTGGTCCCCTTACTGGGAAATCCAAAGGAAGAGCAGAGGACACAGTTCGTACCCAGCCTGGCGTCTTTGGCCCCAGATTAGCTACTCTCATGGTGCCTCTGCAGGTGGGTGATAGTAAGACCCCACTCTAAGAAGTGCATGTCTCATAACAGCTTGGTGCTGACTTATTCCCGAGTCCTGCGGGAGTCTAGCTGCTACTCTGGGGACAGCCAGGTTGGGGGGTTTATACCACACGTCTGTGCTAAGAGGGTGTCTCCCTGGGCTGATATTTTAGTCTTTTATCCTGTGACAGGGAGGATTAATTCTGTAGCCACACTCGAATAGCCAGAAGTCATGCTAATCTGGGGCTCCCCCTAGTGCAGTTTCCTTTAAGGGCACTAAATCCTTCTTAAAATAGGTGGTTATTCTGTGTGTGTGCAAGTGCGTGTGAGTGTGCATGTGTGTGTGTGAGAGAGAGTCTTGTCTCTGTCTTGTGGGAACCTAAATGCACCGAGTTTGAGTTTCTCGCAGCTCCTCTCTTGATCTCTCTCAAGACTGAAGGGCATAAGCTAGTCTGCTGGATCCATGGTCCCTTCTCTGGGTGGCCGGGATCATGCCCTAACCCGCGCGGACTCAGTTGGTCGACCTGGTGACAGCTGATGCTGTGCACGGAGCTCGCCTAACAGTCGGTAGACTTGGAGCCAAGACGGAGCCCCACGGTGCCCCCCATTCTCTCTCTCTCTCTCTCTCTCTGGCTCCCTCTTCTTTGTTTTTCTCCCCCCTTCCTCTATCTCTTTCTCTCTCTCTCAACCTCCTTCTTTATCCCCTCTCCTCACTCTGCTTCTCATACTGTGTGTGTAGGGAAGAAGGGAGTTAGTTGCCCTCTGTCCTTATCCTCATGTGACACTAGTAGTTAGCAAGCGATAGGTACAAGAGCAAAGCTGCAGCTTTCATTGATGTGTCATATTGAGACATAAAAACTCTTCGTTGTGCATTTTAAGTAAAATGCAGCCTTGCCCGCTCCCGAGGGGATTGCCTTGTTTCAGCTCCTAAACGTCCCGGGACCTCTTCACACTAAGCCCCCACGACAGGGCTTTTCCAGGCCGCCGCACACCCCTTCGCATTCTTAACTTCTATAGGAACTCGGGGCTAACAGGGAACGGCACGCCTCGTCCGAACACAGCGCCTCCTCGGCGTGGGAGAGCGACAAGCCCTCCCTGGGGCAGCGTGTCCCGAGCCCGGCCGTGTCCGTGGAGGGAGTGGCACGCCTGCTGGCCGTCAGCTTCCCCTCCAGCCCACTTCCACTGCGCGGGGCCAAGTGTAGCTCTTGCGGCTCCAGTTCTCTGCCCTTTAAGACTGTGCACAACCGTTCTGGGATGAGCTGCTAGGCGAATTCACTACAGGCCTCTGAGAAGAGCAGCTTTCATTGTTTCTTTCTTTCTCTCTCAACCTCCTTCTCAAACCCAACTTTTCCTGCCACTTTTTTCTCTTCTTTCTTTTGAGGACGTGTTTTCACTAAAGGCCAGAGAGTGACTCACTCTGAAAAGGTTTTGGTCCCAATTTGTCTCTTATTCCCCGTAGGGTAATATTATGAATGGGTAGTGTCTTGGCTCAGTCCTTCCGTCCCCGTCCTTTAAGAAACCGCCCTGGGTGGGCCGAGTCCAGCCCGGAGATTTTGTGCGTGGATCTGAGAACAGCGCTTTAGAAATACGCATGCGCAGATGGCAGCTTTACTCCAAATGGACGTGGAGGAGTCCAGATCTGCTCCTCTCTCACCGTGATTGCTCTGTGGAAAATGTCACCATGCCACCAAAAGGTTAAAAGTTACACTTCAGTTGCACAGTTTATGTCAAAAGACCACGAGGAACAGTATGCCAGGGGCATCTTTTCATTCTCCTAGAACTTTGGGATCAAATTAAAGTGCAAGCCCCAAAGCCGCGGCACCCTTGGACACCCTTGGACGGCTGTGCGTGTTGTGATTATCTAGCAAATATGGGCAGCAACCATGCCAACAGCAAAGACTTCTGTTCCCTTTGGAATCTGGCTTTAATAGCCATCCCCCTTAAAGACGGCGTTCTGGGGCCTCTCTCTACCTGAAATGTGGCACAAGCATTGCAGAAGAAGGAGCTCTGGTCCAGTTCCCAGAGGAGAAACGTCACCAGTGGGAAGTGGCTGGCTCTGAAATCCAGCACAGGAGTAGTGCAGATGAACCGTGAGAGTGGACGGGACCCTGTTCATAGGAGTTCCAGGCCGACGAGGCCCTTCTGGTGAGATGGGAGGTGGCTCTGATTCTTTAAAGAACCTAGGAATTTATACCCCAATGTATACCCCAGAACAGAAGGGAACTCTTGTGGTCATACTTTCTGCCCCTCGCCCCCCCCCCCAGACGAACTGGCTCACATTCTACCACATTCAACCTTACTGCTTCCTTAAGCACTGAAAAGAATTAGGTCCCCTAAGTTTGAGGAAGGGCCCTAATCTTTTATTCCATCAGTACCTGCCAGGTTACCCCTTGGGGGGCCAAGGGAGGGGACCGGAGGGGTGGCTCCAAATTACAGTACTACAGGCAAATTGGACCTCCTTTGCAAAAAGGGAAAAGGGAAAAGGGGAAGTGGCTGATGTCTAATTGCACTTAACTCTCCAAAGTCCTCACAAGGGGATGTCCCAAAGTTCCTCTGATCCTCCTCAGCAGGCTTCTTAGGGACCAATTCCCTTGTCCCATTGGGAAGAGATAGGACCTTGGGTTCCAGTAGAGGAAAATCAAAACCTGGGAAACTCCCTACAATTTTTGTTTAAAAAAAAAAATCTACATCCTCCTACAATCAAGCTCAGTGCCCCATTAGCTAACCTGCTGGCCCACAATAGCTATGGGGGGTGGGCAGCAGCTCCAGGTATGGATATGTCATAAGCTAATAAGATAGTAGCTGTTCACTGATTGGGCCAAGGAAGATGTTATAGTCAGGACCTTTAAGAATGAACTTGTAAGTGCAGTTGTCCGATGTGTGCTTGTCTGTTTGCCATTCAGTCAGCACTAGCATCCTTCACAACACCTCTGGCTGCTTTGTTTGAGTTCAACAATTGCTTTTTCATTTTTGGCTTTTTTTGAGATGCCTATAAAAGTGTCTATATTGGATTTTAGGATGGTCAAGCTTATTAAAACATTTAGATATACAACTTAAATTGTTACAGTTAGACAAAAACTTGAGATGTCTCAAATATTTGTGGTTCACATAGCATCAGAGTGTTAATTTAAACCCGCTAGTGAGGGCAGAGATGTCTCTAAGGGTAATGACATTTCCACTCAGGTTTTCAGCTAATAAAAATGTCAAAAATTAGTTTTATAAATATAGTGCTTCTTTTTATGTCTAGGCAATATCATATGAGCTTTCATTAATAAGACTTAAAAACTCGAGATAAACACGAAAATGGAATCAAGAATCATTTAATAGGCAGAAGGATTTTTGTGAGTCAGAGGTAGAAACACAGAGACTCAACTCTGGTGTTCCAGGCTATGTGTATGGGTTTCATTCTTACAAGAGTGTGTATTAGTCTCACTGCTCTGTAATCTCGTTCAGGTCTGAACACATACATTCATTTCTCACAACTGGCAGCTTGACCATAAGATTCTGTACCTGTGTAGACAGATCCTGACGGAGAGTCAGATATGTCCCAGCCTATGCCTGGGGGGCCCCTTCTACCTGGATGTCCCATTTCTCTTGGAAGCCGTAGAGACCCTGAGGCTGCTGTTCCCAAGACAGTGAAATCAATGCAGAGAGAAATAAAGCAAGTGCCTCTGGTGACCAGACAACCTGGTACATTAGCCAAAGTAGAAAAACTGGACTATAGCTATTGCTTCTTGATTGTCAGAATATTTTTTGTCAGTCAACTGTGTGACAGAGAGATGTCCTGGACAGGGATTAGGTACATAAAGGAGCATTTCAAAGTACACAAGAAACTGCCACTATGGGAAGGATTTAAGTATACTGGTACATAAGAAACCGCAATTGCAGAAGTTGGGGATTAAACGTACAGTAAAGTGGCTCTCTGCCTGCACATGAAACCTCCATTAGAAGCAGTTATGGGAAATCCAGTCTAGGGGGCCAGCCAATAATGTGCAATAAAAATGCTAGGCATATAGAAAATAAGATAAACAGAAACTCTCCCTAGACATTGCATCAGATAATGTAGTGAACACAACCAACATTTCCTAAATTCACAGGAACTCTAAGAATGTCCTTTAATTCTTATCAGTGCAATTACAAACTGTAAAACTTGTCAAAGGGAGTCTACATTTTGCTTTCAGAGTAATAACTAAGTCAATGTGTACATAGCCCCCGACCTAGTGGTATCTCCCATTATTACTAACTTCATGATGTACTCAGGGTATTTATGTTTCCCAAGTATACAGACCTTCAGTGATGCAAAGCTGAAAAGCATCAAACTGTTGACTTGCAGGCTGAAGTTGTTTGTGGAAGCAACAACTATGGGAAGGGTTTAGGCTCAAGTACCTGGCTTTATGATATGTGTACGTGAATCCAGCATTCAACCACCAACCAGATAATGTGAATATTCTTTTCAGGTTTATGTTTATGTGATTGTTACTTGATAGAATATATGTATATGCCCTAACAGATGTAGATTTGGTTTGAATGTTATACCTGGGTTTAGGGACAAGCAGGGTTTTGATAAATTTTTATGTTTGGGATATGAGCACATACTGTGTAGGAGAAATCGCCTATTGGTTATTGTGTACTGTGTTCACATGATCTTGGCTTGATGAGCTCAACTTTGGGGCTGGGACTCAACATGACTCGATATGGAGTATGTCCACAGATATGTTCTCCAGTGTGTGGGTGGTGTCCATTTTGCCAGTCATGCAGTGATCGCTGAGCCTATTTTATAGCCTGACATTCAAGTACCCTTTAACTAGAAATGCTCAACCACTAACTGGTCCAGACAACGTCACTCTAGAAATTAAGGTTGAACTTATATAACCTGTAGAGTATTTCTATTGACGGGCACATCTTCTTATGTGGAGTTCTATTGAAAGATGACAAGTGTAGGTAAAAGTTTCCTTAGGTCATTTATTATAATGACGTGATCATGATTGTTACACTACAATGTTATATTTCCCTTGATCTTCTTTTCTCTGTATAACTTTATAATTGTTACCTATCAATACTTTACAGAGATACAACTTTTAAGATCAACATAATTGGTAAGGAAATTATAATTCCCTGGTCATATTACATCTATTTTCAAATGTGTGATATCTAGGTAGGATCATAAAATTAAACCTACTGCTCTCACTGCTACCTTGGTGTAACTGATATTCTGGCTATTCAACAGCCCAGGCTTGGAGACGAGAGCTAAATGGATAGCTGGGCTAAGAGGACAGTCCCTGTCTTGGCCCTGGACCTCCAACATTAACAAGAATGTGGCACATGAGGCAACCTTTTTTAGAGGAATTTACAACTTCACTGGGTCATGCAAACTTCCAGAGTGGGAAATTTTCGGTTTATACAGATTCTATTTTAGAACATGATAATTGTGTTTTATTTCTTTATATCTAGTGTTCAAATAAAATTCAAGATGCATAATAAAAATGATATTAATCATAAATTTGTAGATCTTCAAAATCTTAACATTTCAGGAAAGTATGCTTGATCTTTAATTCCTTGGCCCAAAGAGGAAAAATAGCCAATATTCTGTGTATAGCAGTGGATATAAGATATACTAAATGGTATTTTAAAATGCAATGATAAGAAGCCAATTCTAACCTTTATATTAAAGTCACTTTTACTAGATTTAAAATATTGAGTGAGCATAGATTGATGTTTACCCTAAACTTTCTTTGATGGATTATTTTAATTTAGCTTTACTTTGGGTACATTTACTTTTGGTAGCAGTCCTTGTTTTTCTCCCTCTTGCCTTCAGATGCTGTCCTCAGGCCCAAGTGTATGTACCGATTAGTTCCACAACATTTAATTTCTTCCCTAGTTCCACAGCAATATATGCTCCCTCAGCTTACATGCTGTAAAATCACACTCTCCCTTTGTGTTTTCACTTAGGTCACCTTGCCAGATGGCCCTGTGGAGGTAGCGGGGTAGCAGGTGTCCATATATTTCACCAGAATGGGCATATAGGGCCCAAAATGATGTTGAAATTATCGGTCAGACAACATCATAAAATCTCAATAGCTCCTATCTGCATGGGTTTATACTGAAAACATAAAGGCCCTGTCAGAAAACTTTAACAAGTGCTGAAAATGTCAGTTAGGTGCCTGCAGACATGTTCTGGTCCCTGCAATATTAATTTAAAGGTAAGGGTATAAAGGAAGCAAACTCAAGTAAAATATTTCTGAAAGGTAAAATATAAAATAAATAGTAACATGAATGATGTATATAAAATAAAATTAGAGCACAAAATTACTTTAAGTTTAGTCAATAGATATTAAAATGTGTTGCAATGTATTTAGAGAGATATTTATGACTGAAATATCTCCACAGGTATCATATAATCAGTGTACACCTGAACCTTTCAGTCTTCTTGGACTATCATCACAGATGTGACATTTACCAATGTTAGGAAAAAAACATGTACAGCTTGATAGTCTTTCCTTTAGTTCAGTGGTCTCCCTCAGCCTGGAGCGTGATCACTTGGCAGTCTGTTTTCTGGTCCTTAGGATGGGAAGTGCCTTATGTAGAAGAGAAAACACAGAGCAAGATAATTTTTTATCTTTCTAGAAAAGTACAGTGCAGACTTTTCACGGAAAAGGGACAAAGAGATTCATGTTGCAAAACAATAGTTTTCTAATAATTGCATTTGTTTGTTCTCCCTCTTGGAACTGACAACAAAGTCTCATGAAATAATATGAATAGTTATTTCATAACGGTTAACTCTCCACTAGAACATTTAATAAAAATTTTAAAATAAACCAGATAAAAAACATTCTGCCTTCATGTTTGAACCAAGAAAAATAAATTTGATAGAGCAATTCAACTTGATAGGCAAAATAATATGGTAACACATTGTAATGTTTTGAAGTAGAGAAGAGGTTTGTTAGCTATTTAAAATTATGCTAGCCAACATGGTAATAGGTCCTACATGTTCCTGAGAAACTCAGGTTGAACTCCATGGAAATCAGGTTTAAATTATTCTCTATAGTTATTTCAATTCATTAATAGCATTAGTTTGACCTAGAAAGGCTTTTCTTACTAAATATCAAATAAACTAGAAGCTACAGAATGGCTGTAAAATTTCCTGTTAAATCATTTGGGAATGTTCTCCTTGATTTTGCATATCTATGCACATATATATGTGTAATATATTTATGTAAAAACAAAAAGACACCTAATATACACAAAAACATCTAAAGTAGTTTTACTCCATCAGTAAAATCCTGAAAACCCTGTTATCGGGTCTAGAGAGCACTATCAGGCACCATCAAGGTGAGGACAGCGCATTGCAAAACTCTGCTAAATCACTTGGTGCAGACAAATTTCTCAATGGCATCCAGCCTGCAGGTCTACATTCACAGGCGTCAATGTCACAAGTGGTGTACTATGGTTTTCAAAGTGTTTTTCCAGTTTCTCTTTGACCCTCACCAAATCTCTGTGATGCAATTTTCATCTACAGATAAGAAAGACAGCAGAAGGTGGAATTTCTTCCTGGCAGTTTGGAACTGATGTTGCTCTGTATCCCACTGGTGACTGGTTTCACATTTTACATTGTGTCCATTACAACTTGATAGTGACAAAAACGTGGGCAGAAACTCTGCAGATTTTTCTGGGCTGCACTGTCATTTAGAAAGAACTCACGTACAGAACAGCTCACCTACTCGAAAGTGGTTTTCAGAGGTCAATGAGAAGTGAAAGCTACTCCTTTAAACAGTTGTAGGCCCTAGAACACAGAAAATGGCAATTGGTTTTTATTCCCTTCATAACTAAAAGTTACAGTCACAGCTACATGAAGGAATTTTTAATTGATTTTATTGGTACATTTTATATACACTTCATGATCACAGCTGACGTTGAGAATTTGTTCCAGTACATGACACACCCTCCCATTTTTTCTTCCTCCTCATAACTATTAAAGACAGAAAGATACATTTTTGGCTCCACGTGTCTCTCCTAAACCCAGTGAAGTAAACAGGCCGGTGGTTTTCCAAGAAGGATTCAACTGGATGTTCTGAACTTCTGTTCCGAGCCCAGCTCTGCTCAAGATAATTTGTATCTTATTTGGCAAAACACAGTGTCGTTTTGGTTAATCGTCCTTTTGCCTCTATTATAGCAGCATTATGATTTTTGGGGGCTCCAGAAACACCAAGATAATGAGAAGAAAACTTAAAATATTCAGATTAATTAATCTATGTAGGAAATGTTTGCAGGAGAGTTTTGCTAATAAAATCTCAATGTTGAAAGATAATTTAGGTCATTTCAGAGAAAATAAGAAACATCAGCAATACATCACTTACTAGCTCACTGCCTTAAAATCTTTTATGTAATTGTGGCTGTATCGATTCTAAATTCATTTTTTATATACTCCTGAATCAAATGTATTTTCATTTAGGAGTGAAATCTAGAAAAACACTTGTAAAATGAATGATATTTTAAACTGATACTGTGAGATTTGCGTAAACTGAAAACAAGTTCTGGAAGAGAGTTATTTATTTATTAAATTTGAAGAGGACAGTGATTTTTATTTTCAATTTTAATATTTCATTTCTAGTTTTACTGCAAGCGACTCAAAACTTAGTGTGTGCACTGGTTCTTAATTTGAAATGAACTTCCACGGTGTTTTATTTTGAAGTAACTGCACGCTCAGTTTGGTAGATCTCAGTGATGAACCTGGTGGTGTGTCTTCTGTGAGAATGCTTTGCGGCATTTGGTTGTGTAACACATTAGTGATATTAAACTCTCTGATGTATTCTCTTCTGTTTTTAAATATTTCACACCAACAATTTAGCCCCAGATTTCATGTTTTTCATTTATGTTATGAAATTCAGGTGTTGTCATAGAGATTTATTTTCTCTGCTTTAGTTCTTTCTATTAGTACCCGGTTGCAGCGCAAGTTTACAGCCCTTGTGTGGGCCTGACACCTGTGGCTCACACTCCTCACCAGTTTTTATCTGTTTCTCTTTCCTTTTCTCCATGCTGGCTTCCTTTTCACCCTTTTTAATCATTTGAATGTTTAAATGTTTTATTTATATATTTAGATTTCAAAAGTTAGTATTTAGTATATTAATTCACTCCCCCACCAGGTACTTTCTAGACTCTGTAACTTCACCTGCGGTTTATACTCTTATTTTAAGTAGAGATTATACTCAAACTTATCAGAGATACATAACTCCTTCTGTGAAATAAAACACCACCATCCATAAGAGAAAATCTTTAGTGTAATTTTATTTCTATGAGTGCAGCTTTCTTCTTTTCAATCCCACATACAATAAAAACTTTAATGTAGTTTTGCTCTCACTTTTTTACTTTGTTCTAATTGTTAGGTGATATTGAGGATTCCTGGGTGCAGACAGTAATTCGGTTCTCCCTTCAGGCTCTGGATGATTCTTTTCCTTTTCTTTCTAAATCTTACTAGCTTTTCATTCATATTTGTAACTATTACATGTAAATGGTCATTGCAACCAGTGTAGGATTGCAAAGTTATGCAATGAAAAATTTAATAATTATACTTGTTCTTTTCTCAAGCTTTTTCTATCCTACCCTGACACCCTAATCTAGTTTACTGTTTATCTTTTCTATTTTCCACACTCCTCCAAGCATAAACTGTGACACATATATTCCTGGACATGCCACATGTACATACGTGTTCACGTGTTTTGTTAACACTGTTGATCTCTTTGTTTTTATTAAAGTGATATCACATTACACAAATTACCTGTGAGAAGACC
>PVIR01013279.1:0-28467 GCA_004026965.1 Petromus typicus
GACCGGTTGTCTTGGGGCTGCTGGAACAATGACAGAAGCACTGTGAAACAGCCTGGGATGGTTTATATGATTCAGAGACAGAGATAGGACACCTCAGAATTTCCGCAAAGGGCTGGTAGGGAGGTGGGACAGTTAAGGCCAAGAAACCAAGGTTACAGCAGTGTCATCCCCATCCCACTCCATGTTCCAACTCAGATTTTGAAAAGTCACTAGACTTTCTGGCAATGATGGGGTGGGGGATTATTTCACTTGGATATTAGAAGGGAAGGTTGTTTTAAATTAGACTTATCTCTTTCACCGTGTACCAAGCTAAAATCAAAGTGGATAAGAGACCTAAATATTAAAATAGACACACTAAACGTGCTGCAAAACAGGTTAGATAAAACTCTTGAAGATATTGGCTTAGGGAAAGACTTCTTGAACAAAACCTCTATAGCACAGAAATTGGCAGAAGAAATCAGCAAATGGGACCTCATTCTATTAAAAAGCTTCTGCACAGCAAAGGAAACCACCAACAGAGCAAAAAGGCAGCAACAATGTGGGAAAAAAATCTTTACCAGCTGTTCCTCAAACAAAAGGCTACTATCTAGAATATATAAAGAGCTTAAAAAAATCAGCCCCCTCTCCAAATTTAAAGACCCAGTTCAAAAGTAGGCATCTGAAATGAACAGATACTTTTCAGAGGAAGAGGTAAGATCAACTAAGAAGTATGTGAAGAAATGCTCAACATCATTGGTCATTGGAGAGATGCAGATGAAAACAACACTGAGATTTCATCTCATTCCATAAATGGCTGCTTTTTCAGAATTAGCCAGCAATAAATGTTGGCGAGGCTGCAGAGAAAAAGGAACACTCTCCATTGTTGGTGGGACTGTAAACTCGTACAACTTCTGGGGAAATCAGTGTGGAGATTCCTCAAAAAGCTAGGATTGGAGGTCCCATTTGACCTAGCCATTGCTCTGCTAGGTATATACACAAAAGAATTAAAAGATTTGTATCACAGCGATGTATGTACCCCCATGTTTATAGCAGCTCAGTTTATGATTTCTAAATCTTGGAAACAACCAAAATGTCCATCAATTGGAGAGTTCATAAAGAAGATGTGGTTCTTTTATAGAATGGAGTATTACTCTACCATTAAAAATGATACGATTGAGTCATTCATACTCAAATGGATGTACCTTGAGGACACACTCATAAATGAAATAAATAGGTTACAGATGTGTAAATATTGTATCTTTTCTCTGGTATGAGAAAATGAGGATGTAAATGAGTTGTAGTATGTATAGTTGATATTGTGAAACAGAAAATATTTAAAAGGAAAGAGGGTGTAGGGGTAAATAATGAGGAGAAAAAGAATGTGACAGTAATAAAGAAAAAAGGAAACAAAGATTATGTATATTGGGGGGTGCAGCAGGAGGGAAGGGAAAAAATGAGAATCAATTCCTGTCATATTCTGGTACAAACTGTCAATGTTGAATGAGATTATGATGTGTATTCATGATGTATCAATAAAGACTTGGAATGAGAGTCACAAATTTACACATGAATGAATGTGCTAGAATATAACACATTGAAATATTACATTTTCATGGCTGCAAACCTAAGCAGTGCTCTGTTGATTGCTTTATGAAAACATGCATGGTAGAAAGAGAAATGGTAGTGGACCCCTGACATTTCCACAATAGAATAAGATTTTTCTACTCTTCATAACCAATGTGGCTCTTTCTATCAGGCCTAAATCCATGGTCTGCACAAAGATGTTTTTGCCAAAGACAGACCAAGTACAAAACAAAGGCCCCATAAAATGTCACCTGGTGGCACTACTGCTTTGTTTACCTGTGTGAGTCTACATAACAAAACTCATCACCACCTTGCTCAGAATGTGGCCACATCAAAATAAGCCTGTAGTTAGAGAACTCTGGGCTCCCAGGTTACATAAAAACCAACACATTGTTATATAAACTAGATTTGTTACTTTTTCCTTACGTGATATTCTAAGACAAATGAGTAACTCATGAACTGTTCTCTCAATATTCTTTTAGATTATTTCCAAGCTACTTCCAACATGCTTGAACTAATATATAACTTGACCATCACTGAATCAAAATACAAAAAGTCACAGAATATTTTAACTGATAAATGAAAGAATAATGTTTAATAATGTCAACACCAGTGTAGAAATTTTCTAGATGTTTATATTTTCTTATTCAAGGCTGACAATGTTAAGTCAAACATTAATAAAACATAATTGTTTTCTAATCAAAGGCTTTACTATGTCATGAAATAATAGCATGAAAATTCCATCACCCAAAATTAATAATGAAGAGTAAAAAATGATATCTGCCTGAAACCATAGTTGACCAGAAGTGCTTTTAGTTCACACTCCACATTTTCTGGTCTTATTAAAAGTGAATAAAGAGAATATACATTGCATTTTTTCTGTTTGAAACTCACTCTTGTATCCTCTCCTTTCACAGCTTCTATGCCCAGAAAAAAATCTGAAAACTGGATATTTTTAAGAAGCCACATAATTAAAAGAGGCAAATAAAACACTTGGAATGAGAGTCACAAATTTACACATGAATGAATGTGCTAGAATATAACACATTGAAATATTACATTTTCATGGCTGTAAAACTAAGCGGTGCTCTGTTGATTGCTTTATGAAAACATGCATGGTAGAAAGAGAAATGGTAGTGAACCCCTGACATTTCCACAATAGAATAAGATTTTTCTACTCTTCATAACCAATGTGGCTCTTTCTCTCAGGTCTAAATCCATATATTTCAGCTCTTACAATTCAGACCCCCGGGGGATTAAAAGGTAACAAGGGTCTGTTGGAACAGCCTGGAGACAGGATACAGCAAACAGCCCAGACTAGAGATTTCTCTACCATTTTATTGAGACTTGTTTATCCCAGATGCTCTCACTTGGAACAGCTCTTAGAGAGAAAGTCCAAAGAAAGCTGAAAAAAAGGGGGAAAAAATGTCTAAATAGAAGGGAAATAAATGAAAAGAAAACAATATTCTTTTTTTGATATATGCTTTTTTTGGTCAAAATATGTATGGTAATAAAAGATAATGTAGACAGTTTTGCTTTAGCAAGAACAATTGATAGAAATTTAGTAACTTTAAACATTCATAAATCATTTCAGTCCCCCGGGGCTTTTCTAAGTTTTGATTGTTCAAGATAAGAAAGATCTGGCTCGACTCGAGAAACATTTGGTGTTTTGTATTTTGTTTTGTGTCTGAATGATAGATGTATGAACACGAGTGGTTTCTACACGTCCCTAATCACGTATTTGGACACATGAATGGGATTTAACAAATTGTCTCGCATAAGATGGGCAAAATTCCTTGATGCCAGCCATATGATGAAGCTGCCCAGGATGTTGGCTCCCAACTGCCCCCTGGCACGTACAGCCCAGACCCTGATGTTACTCCTGAAAGAAGGAGGGAGACTCAGTTTACTCTCTGAGGCCCTGTTGGCTCTGATATAAGAAGAGAAAGGACTCACATGATTTTGAGTATCTGTCGATTTTTCTTTCTGAATTTCTTTGCTCTTTCGTGCAGCACTTCTAAGCGGCCGTCAGCTCTTTCCTTTCTTTGGTTCTCAGACCTTTTATGTGTCACTTCCCTAAGCAAAGCCTGCTTTCCTCATCTAAGAGCAGCCATTGTTGTTTGTTGAGAGAGTAGAGGGAAGTCCGGCTTAGGTAGCCCGGTGAACTGTCATTTGCCCTTTATGTTTGTAGTAGACATCACGAAATGTGTTGAACGTTTGTCTTCATAGAAATTTTCTTTCTCACATTTCATTACCTATTTGTTAATAAAGTTAGTCTCAGATATTTTAATTCCCTGGCTCACCAAAGTTGGCACTGTATGTACACAATCTGGCTACTATATCCATCCACCCTTAAGTCATCCTCTAATAAATCTAACTTTATGGTGTATATCTGAAAAACATGGATATGTCTATATTTCCAGTTATTAAAGTTGTGATTAGATGAATGGGAGCTAGAAGAGTTGTAACTTTTTAATAGATTTATTGCTCCAGAATATCTCAAAAAGTACCTTCCTCTTCTTCTCCATGCTGTCTGTTCTTAACAGAGCATCGCTCCACATCTAGTGCGTCTGCTCTTTTTACAGCCATCACAGATGCATTTAACCCAGGAAGAGTGAGTCCAACTGTAATGGTTGTTCTTTCCAGTTCCTCCGATGGTTTGGCTTTGGAAGAAAGTAACGGTAGATGTCTGAAAGCTAAAGAAATGTACTCTGACCCGAAACACAAAGGCCTTTCAGATAAGTCGGCCATCTTTAGAAACGTGTAGTATATGGATCAGTAAATAGTAGTTCTCAGCTCCTCACACCATCACTCATTCTGTCTGTTTTGGATGATATTCAGCACAATACTAGAGGTGACAAGAAAATAACAGGACAGCCAAGGGATGGAGGAGTCAGGGGCCCCCAACCCAGCGGCCTCCGGATAGATGAAGCCTGTTTGGTTGAATCTTTGACAAGTGCTCTTATGAACCAGAGTCTCCATTTTGAAGTCTAAAACATAGAAGTGCTGGTTTTCTATCACCTTCAACACTCTCAGCTTCTGGAACTGAACCGAAAGGAAAACCATGGGCTTTAAAGTGTTGTCAGAATATAAAAGGAGAGTTTGTGCCACCTTCAGATACCAAGTCCCATGAGTCTCCCAGACTTTTCCCTAAATAAATTCAGATCCTTGGGGCAGCACACAGCAAAAAACCTTCCCAGAACAATTCATCTGGGGATAAGTTTGTAGACAGATCACACGGACTGGAGACTCTGTATCCCTATAAAGGTGCTAGCGCATATGGATACTACTATTTCTTCTGGAGAAGAAGCTCTGGTACCATGTAAGGGCTCGACTCTGAGTCATCTGATTCACATCAGGAAACCTTCAGCAGGAAGGCCTCATTTCTTCCCCTTTCTCACACACGTACACACATTGCGCTCATTTTTACACCACACTATCAAAAGTGCAGTAAGATACAGATGACAGTAAGAAATGGTCATTTATTTTCAAGTTTCCTGTTCACTCTACAAGTGCACCTTTTCCCAAGTATTGGAAAGTGAGGTATTCTGGGATGACTGTTTTATATGTATTTGTGTCAGCAATCTCTTCCCGAGTGGTAAAAGTCACACCTACAAGTGTGTAAGTTCAGCATCCCTCTTGGCATTTCTGTTTTGATGATATCTAGAACTATCATCTCAGTGGCTCCTGGGAGCCAAGAAATTGCTTTGTCTGTAATTCATTTTCATTTTCTTTTCTTTTACTTAACAACTGACATATTATTAGTTGTTAAAACACAAGAGCCTTTGACTTAGAGCACTCTAATTTTTATTTTCTTTCCACTAGGGAGAAAAAGAGAAAAAGGAAAACTAAAAACTTTTATTATATTGGTCATCCAAACTTGTGGATTTATTTATTTTTTTTTTTACTTGTTCATTTAAGAAGCAGAGTAATAAAAATTTCAACCCACTTTGTTGGTTAAATTGAGTCTCTGCAACAGAATCTGACAACTGATCTCGCAATAGGAGTTCATATCAGGAAAAAAAAAAAAAGAAAAAAAGAAAAATAAAAGCAGTGTAATTATGTAACTTTTGAATTTTCCAACAAGTCATTAATAAGTTTAGTTTTCAACATAGTGAATGGCATGCATTAAAATACTCAAATAATTATTGATACAGCAGCACAGCCCTCTCCATCACTAAACTAAATCAGATTCAGTCACTCTTCATTGCTGTTCAGTGGTCTTAGAGCAGAAACTAAATTTCTCGAGAGGAGAAATGAGGATCACAGAAATGCAGAGCTCTGAGGGAACTTGGAGATTATGTTCATCTGGTTCATTCCTTGGCACCCAGGCAGTAGTAAAATCTGCATTTTTATCTCAGTAGCAAAGGCTTTCAAGGAAGATGCTTTCTCTCAATGACTTCCTTGTGTTTATTTGTCTTATTTTTCGTTCCAGGTCTCCTCACTCTTGTATCTCTTGGCCCTGTCTCCCTTTCTTGGATGCTATGTCTCCATGTCTAGATGGAATTTGTCTGGATGCATTTAGGTCTTCAGATATAATGTCAGGAATAGTCCATCCCTGAATACCCTTAGCACAGCAGTTTTATTCACAAGAAGTTGCAGTGAGACTTGACTGTCTCTTCATTACCCAGATGTCGGGGGCTTCTCCATGCAACATTTTGGCCAAAGCAATAAGATATCAAGGGGCAGGGGAATGTGCTATCTTCACAATATTTTTTCCTTCTTTGCTGGAGGACCTTCAGTTTTCTCATCTTTTCCTAGAGTGGGTCCCGTCTAAGCCGCAGTACTTTCTTTATCTAGTTACCTGCTCACACAGCATGACATTCCTTCTGCATTGTGCATCAACAACTGTCGCTGAAAAGTACCCAACTGTTATCTTCATCCAATACACAGGTCCTCAGGAATACATGTGACTCACTAACAAGGATTACATTAAAACAGTACTTTTCTTTTTCTCTCATTTGTTCTTCTTTTTCCCCAATGCCATGGCTTGAATTCAGGATCTTGCACTTGCAAAGCAGGCACAGCACCATAGAACTAAATCTTCAGCCCCAAACAATACTTTTCAGCTAGAATGTTTCATAGCTCAATTAGTTTCTATGATAAGTAAAGGAATTGGAATAGAGTTGATAATTTGAATTTTTAACAGCAATCCATAATTTGAGAAGTAAAAGATAGTGCAGTATGAAAAAGAGCAGAAAAGAGCAAAGATTTACTTGTAGTACATAATCATATCTTTGTTGTTTTATATACTGTGAAATAGAAAATGCTCAATGTAAAATAAAGTGAAAGGGGAAAATGTTGAGATTGTAACAAAAAAGTAAGGAAACAAATTTTATGTATATGGGGGGGTGGTAGGGTGGGTAGGGCTATGGGAAAAAATGAGAATTAAGTTGTGTCTTATACTGGTACAAATCCCCATTAAGGAGTGCAATCATTGTGTGTATATTTAATGTACCAATAAAGATTAAAAAAAATTGTCCATGAAAGAGTACAAAATCTTTTATCCACTCTCTTTTACCTTCAAAACTTTTTCTCATTCATTCCCACCTTAAACCTGTCTTGATATGACCTGATTTTGGTTTTGATTTTGCTGCGGCTTATTTGTGCCTCCTTTGGTCTCAGTTTCCCCTGCTCCCCTCTCCCTATTGGTCTCTTTGAAAAAGTTCTCTCCGCCTGGCACTAAGCAGCTTCTAGATTCTGCTCCCTAAGTGAGGCCTTCCGGTCAAGATTCCCAGGCCCCACTGCCAACCCCAGACGAAACAGCTGAGGAGATTCTGAGTATCTGCCCCCATATGGGTGACATTCTAAGCTGTCGACAGGGTCAGACAGTTACCAGGAAATGCTTCTCATCAGTTCTTCTCACTTCCCTCAGTTCCTCCTGATGTCGTTTTTGTAGACTAGCCAGATTTTCAGCTTTAGAAACATGTGTGACCCAAAGAAAAACTGGGCTGGCATTCAATTGCATATTCCGCCCTTTCCCTGATGCTGAGTCTGTCCTGACAGCCTGATAAGCTTCTCGCATTTCCTCCACCCCAAAGAATCTCATCACTGCAACACAAGCTCCAGTCAGAGTCCACTCAGCTGGCACCACAGATCCCCTGTCCTTGTCCACAGAGAAGAGAGACAAAACTAACTATAGTGAGGTTCCTTCTCCTTTACTGCAGGAATAGCTTTTATCTTGCCTTGTACCAGGGGATTCAGGAGCATCTTTGATTCCCAAATGCAAATAGATGATGTATTTAAGACATTCCTCCTAGACAGTCTAAGCTTCCTAGGCTACCCTCTGCCACATTTCTTCAGCTCCTGTCAATTGGTGCCCAGGGTAGCCTGCTCTTTTTCAGGGAAAACAATGAAGAAAGGAAGAGACAAGAGAAGAATCTAAAACCTGCCAAGGAATGAAAACACTGTTCAGAATTTCTTAATAAGGATAAATTAATGAAAGCAATTCACTGAGTGTTTTCTGTATGTCACCACTGATGAGATTTTATGGGTGTGATATCATAATTTGGCTGTCTTTGACCTGCCCCTTCTGGCCATTCTAAATTCTGCAGACATTATGCGGATATCTTGCCAGCTAAGAGAGAAGAGTGCCAAAGGCTTGCTTTATTTGGGCAGAAATCAAAAGGTCTTGTAGGCTTAAGCACAGGCAAGCACAGTTACTTTCCCCAGCACCACACTGCTCGGCAGTGGCTAGAATCTGTTGGTAAATATAGCCAGAGACTGAACTAATCTCCTCCACCATCCAAAGATGCATGAATTTCTAAGCACGCTTGTACTTCCAAACTCATAGTTATATGCTTTATGCCGACTTAATCCCTATTAAGGTGATCTGAAGTCAAGTCAGTCTGACTGTCCATAGTCAAATGGATTAGACAGGCCAATTGATCAAACAGAGCCCGAGCACCAGAGCATTTCCTGCTGGCAGCCATGTATTCAGTGTTGTTTCCCACCAATGTTTGTTCTTTGGAGGTGCAAGCATCTTTCCAAATAAAATCAGGTCCTTGGGAGTGATGACTAAAACACTAAGGTGGCAGAAGAAATGTGCTTACTTCATAAATCGATAGAAAGAAAACCAGAACATGTCAAAACCATGCACTTGGTTTTAAAGAACTACCGACATCTCATGAAGAAAAAATTGGGAACATTCAACTTAAAATAATTTGGCATCCACTCATTTATTTCCATTTATTCCTGCTCCCCAGGACAATGGGAATCTTCAGGGATTTGGCAAAACTGGTGGTGACTGAATCCAAATAACACAACATTTTTTACAGTAGTTCCTTTGTGTCTTCATTTTCCTTGACTATTTCCTTATCCCTTAATGCCAACACAGAAAGATCCAAAACCATTTATTAGTCTCATAGACTACCAATGGCATTACCAGCGCCCCAAGGTAGGAGTCTCAAAGTGACACGCCCCTCACCACATCTCATATTTCAAAAAATGTTTATTTGGCTCTTATTTAAAAGAATATTGTACTAGTTTCTGTCTCACACTGGCTCTACCTCTTGTGCTTTGGTTTTTAATATTAATTTGGGGGTTATTTATCTTGGATAATGTCATTTCAGTGCTTTATTTTTCTGTCCTTCTAATTTTTAGACCCTTATCTTTTGGCCCAGTGCAATGTGTTAACAAAATCTTGAATTCTCATGTCATGCTTTCCTTCCCCATCCACTCATGAGGACTCCATCACCCTTTAAATTAAAACTGTAAATCATGAATAACTGTTTGAGAATGTATCCGTCGCAGTTCTCCACCATTCTACTCCTCCTCTTTGGGTTCACGGACCTTTCTCTTCTAAACCCAACCTCCAAGGACAACTTTCAGATAGTATTAAGAATGTTGTTTTTGACTTTCATGTTGAGACATCTTTATGCCTATGTGAACCAGGCAGTGTGCATAAGTCTCATTGTTTGGAGGAAGAAAAAGAGGAAGAGTCAACGTCAGTAATGATAGAGCCCCTAGATTAATTTTTAGCCAGTTGCTATATTCACAGACCCACACACCAAAATCATCATGAAATTGTGAAAGTACAAATCCTAAGAAACTCCAAGGACAGCTTTAGCTTCCCCGCTGCTTATAGAGGCTGCTGAAGAGTGGGCTCGGGGAAGTTTTTGGCAAATAATGCTATTTTACAAGGTGCAAGAAGCCCTATTGAGAAGCATCCAGCATAGAAACTTTATTCTCTTGCAAAAAAAAAGTTAAGAAATGAACCGACTCCCATTTCTTCTGTGTGCAGACCAGAAAGATATTGCCAGGCAGCTTTTCCAGATCTGTCTGGTGAGGCAAGCTTGGGAAGTGAGCTGTGCCCTTCGAGACTCAGCAACAGAAACCACCACAACTGGAGGACTTCAGATGACCAGTACCCTCTGGTTCAGAGCCTGAGTCCGGAGTGACTGGTTGTCATGGATACTTACATTTCTCAGGCGTGGACGTGTGGCCTAGGCAGGGAAGAACCATCCAGATGTCAGAAGGTGCCCAGGATCTGTGCTCATAGTCTGGAGATTCTTCTCAGTTTTATGTTTATACTTATGTTTTAAAAGTAAAGTATGTCAAGACAATGACATGGGACTGCGCAAGGGACACAGCGCAGTATGTCTGTCCCTTCCCGCCTCTGTGTGTGCAGTGCCCAGCACCACGGGGCTGTGGGGGATCCTGGTGCCAAGGAGCTTGCCACAGGCAAAATAGGAGCTGGAGGAGGGTGAGCGCCCACAGACAGGTGCACAGCACAGAACTAGGGTTTGCTTCAAATCCAGAAGGAGCGACTGGCCTTCTGAGAAGCACAGGTGCTCACAGAAATGTATGTGTTTCTCATCACGGTGCTTCCCCGTGTTAGCCAACTCTTTAGACTAAAAATAGCAGCATTACAGGAAACAGAAAATGTGCAATACAAAGTTCCTTTTCCTTTCAGGACTCCCTGACTCATAAGTAATACCTGGTAGATCGCTGTTGGAATTGTGGACAGACCATAAAGTAAAAAAAAAAAAATCAATTGAGTTAATTTTATGCAGTTTTTTCATTGTTCTGTTAAGTAATATAAAGACTGTATGATTTCTGTGACCCATTTTTATAGTCAATATTCTTACACTGGCCTTTAAAATCAGCACTAAATGAAGAAAAACAATGACCTTCCTGTTAACATAAAATGTTATTTTTTTCTTTACCTAGAGTGATATTATGGGAAACAAACAAGAAAGAAAGGAGAAAGTAAGAAAGAAAGAAAGAAAGAAAGAAAGAAAGAAAGAAAGAAAGAAAGAAAGAAAGAAAGAAAGTTAGTTCATATTTTAGAAATGACCATGGTAGTCTTTTGCTGTTTTTTTTTTTTTACAATGCCCCCCAGGTGGAACTTATATTAAAAAAAAACAGACATCCAATACATGAAAATTATACAGAAGATCTACAAAGAAAGTTTGAAAAGTCCATGGAGTTTAGTGTAGAAATGTGTAATATATCAATTAATTAAAGTGCTTCTAAACTAGTTGAAAGGAAATTTGATGACAATATTGAGAAAAGCGGAAATGACAAAGTAATCAGCTCACCTAATTAGACAACTGACAGGTGTGAGAAGCTGAATTAAAAACCTGAGCACAAATACGCAATAGGCTATACAGATGCCAATAGCCTCGTACTAAAAAGAATAGTCATAGTCAGTGTCTGGCAGCAAGAAAAAAGCCTTGAAATAATTTTCACTGCCGATCAGATCTGATGCTATTTGTTTACCACCTCTAAAGGTTTAGGGAAAGTGGTATTTCTCATATCTAAGGACCTACTTATAGAATTTCTCTACATTTCCTGATTTTTAAAAGAAAAACTATAATGTGTATTGCTTGTGGCTAAGATTAAAGGAGGTAATAGACTGTGAAAAGATAGCAGAGCTGTATAGAGTTTTGCATGAGGATGTCAGCTGGTTCCCTCTCAGGGCACATGACCACTCTGAAAGGCCAGATGTGTGGCACTTTGATTCTGTTCCCCTGGAGGAACAGAGAGGCTTGTGAGGCTGAGCCACAGGGATGCTTGTGGGCATGCAATTTTACTCACAACAGATACATTTCCAAATAAGTGATCAATTAAACAGATCCATTCATACCATAGAATTCTATGTATTTATATAAATACTTCAGAGAAGTATTTAGCAACTTTATGCACTTTAGCGCAAAAAGAAAATTATGCAACATTATTTGTAATTAGCCAACACAAGGAAATGACACAAATAGAAAGCACATAAGTTTCTGTGGCCACCTGTGTTTCTTGGAAGGCCAGTACCTTCTTCCTCATTCAAAGCAAGTCCTAGTTCTAGTGTTGTGTAAGCCCTCGGTGCATGCATATGCCTTCCTAGCACTTATTCTGACTATGGCTGAGCTCTTTTGCAATATTTATACATATAATAAATAATATTATTACCCCATTTTTCTTAGAAACATTCTCATTGAAAACACACACAAATACAAACAGCAGAAGAATATCTGTCCAAGTCTTAAGAGATTATCTCTTGTGGTCCATCATGATTAACACTTATTACCTTTTTCTGATTCTGAATTGTACACCATAAGTCAATTTTTGTTTTGAATTTTTTCAAAGAAGAAAAATTCTTAATACTTTTTAGGTTAAGAAGTACCTCAGTATTGTTACAAATTACGGTCTTATGAATTATATTATTAAGTCTTTTACAAGTTATGTGACTTTCTGGCTTATTTTTTATTATTACTACTGCAAGTATTAAATCCACAGTGGTCAAGAATTGCCTGTAGAAGTTGCAAACTGGAATGCCTCACAGAAGTAACGAGAGGAAAGTGTAGAACTGAGAAGACCATGCCCCTTTGGATGTATATCCAGACTGATAACTGACTCAGACTTTTCAGCCCTCATGGTATCTCCTTAACCAGGAATGGTCAAGCTATAGATTTCTCCTCTTTTCTGTTTCACACAGAAGTTCCTGGGCTTAAACCTCAGACCACAGGCTTGATCTTGCCTTGCATTCTATCTATGATATCATAACAACTTTGAAGACTACAGGAGTTCTATTTCCAGATAGTCCTTTCACCTGAATTCTAACTTTCACATCCAGTAACCTATATCACAGCTCTATGAGCTTTTCTAGTAATCACGGGCCAAACTGAACTACTGATTCTGATATACCTGAAGTTCATGCCAACTACATTATTCCAATTGTCCCAGACCAGAAAAATTAGAGTGATCCTCTACTTGTCTACCAAACTATCCCAACTCATCAGAAAATCTCTACCTGTCTCTACCTTCAAAATACATGCTTTATCTGATGATTTCTCACTGTCTCTACCACTAGGACCCTGTCTGGTCGAAGCCACAGTTCTGCATCATCTGAATTATTGCCATAATATCTTACCTGCTCACTCAGCTTCTTCATAGTTCATCCCTGAGTCTATTTCCTGTCCAGCTTCCAAGATAATTTAAGGCACCTCATGTTATTCATCTGCTTCAAACCAAGGACAGAAACCTCTATAAACTGTAAGCTAAAGTAAATCTTTTCTTCTTTAATTTATGGGGATTGGGCATTCTGAGAAAGTAACCAAAACATTGTTCTACTTATCTTCCTACAGTAATGGAAGCCTAACACATTCACCAACTTGTAATACTGAATGTTCTAAAATCCCACCCAAAGTTTCAACATTTTAAGGAAGCGTTAGACATCTCCTATCTCCCCATAAACCCCAGCACAGTGCTGTGGAGGTCATAGACTTTATTAAGATGATACGCTGTTGATGAGAACAGTGAAAGTGGAAAGATAGTGAAAATGAAATGATCTTTCTACTAGAATGAAGCAAGTTGAAGTTACTGGAAGCACAATCAAGTTTGACTTTTTAATTTCTTAATGCATTTAGGCTTAATTCTACTTCCTCACTTGTAGAGTCAGTATAGCATTCAATTTTGTTTTGTAAATCAGTCTGAATTTTCTATTTCAATACTTGAGCTGTGCATTTATATTCACTGACATCAATATGTCAATATGTTTTGCCTTAGTTCCATTAGAGTTTATACTAATACATTTTTAAAGCTTACATTAGTATAGTTTTATAATATCTTTAACTTGTTCTTGATATCATGTATTGATCCTCTTCTATAAGCCATAGTGAAATGAACAAATAATCTTTTCTTGCTTTCTATCCTTTCATATACCATCAAATCTGAAATAAGATATTTTTCCTAAATAATAATTACAAAGAAATTATAGAGTTGAGTCAATACTTCAACAATTATACCATCTTGTACATAACTACAATCCCTTTAAATAAATAAGCTTATCACAAGAAAACAATAGTGTGTGTGGCACATCTTGATATTGGCCTCCTTTGCTCCCCACCTGTCTCACCTCTGAGGGCCATCTAGTCATTTGTTTTCTGCCTTCATGATCCTGCTCAACTTGGATTTTATTCCTAGTATTCTTTTCTGAGTACTCTCCAGGGCCTTGTCTTGGAGAGAGCTCTTTCTTGTTTTACTTGTGTTTATTTATTTTTAGAAAGACAGCTTTGTTGTGACAGTTTGGAGAGTTTGTTGAGCCCAGATACTTCTGGCACCATTCCGATTTGTGTGTTTAGATGTCCCCCAAAGCCTCATTCGGATGAGGTGGAACTTAATTTTTCTGAGGTAGTTGAATCTGGAATGGGTGTCGCTGGGGTGAAGAGTGTGTGATTGCTAAGCCCCTGCACATGAGTGATTGGTTTGGCACCGCCCTAATTCCAGTAGTCAGAATAAAATAAAAGGGCAGAAAGATGCTGCCCAGCTCCCTCATTACCTTTGCTACCCTGTGGATGCCCTGCTGTTTCTTCTGTCCAGTGCCTATTCGTCGCCCCATTGTTAAAGCTGGCCGATCATGGACTGAAACCTCTGTGCACTGGAAGCCATCTAAAGCCCTCCCCCTTTAACTCTGAGTGTTGGATATTTCATCTCAGCAACAAGAGAAAAGTAACTAACACAAGCATCAGTAGAATTTACTGCAACATAATTCCTCTTGCAAATTGGATCTGGCAAAATCCTGTTCTGACTTTTTTTTATTAATACATATTCATGACATATAAAGACCACTTTCGTCATAAGCATTTGGTACATGTATGGTACACATCTTAATTTCTATGTCTCCTTCCCTCCCCAGTTTTCCTCTTCCCTCCCTGTGTAGAAGCTTTTTGTGCTTTATTTTGTCTTTTATTTTGTTCCTTAATTTATTTATACTTTATATTTCTCGTAACATGATGTCTTGACCTTGCAACTGCCCTTCTCAGCTTCATCCACTTCTCTTTATTCTTGAACTAGGGGGAACCTTGTTGCCAGCCCTCTGCTTCTTCCCACCTGGCTATGGACACCAGAACTGTAATCGCTGGTGGTTTGTGTATGAGACTCTGTTTTTTTTCTTTTTATAACTCTGCACTGTTTAGTTTAATGGGAACTCAGGGTGATTCAAAAAATATACCACTATTTTACAGGATTTCTCATTGTTATTTCGGGGTATCCACTGACCAAATAGGGTGGTCCCCCTCTTTTGTTTAACTCATGTTAATTCTGTAGAGTAGGAAGAGAACAGCTTCGCTGGTCTGTAGGGACATTCATAAAGAAAATGAGTTTCCTTGGGAATCACATTTAAAGGTGATCATTGCAATGAAGTCCAAGAAAAAAAAATCAAAGATGGTCATCACCAGTTATTCCATTTTAGAAAAAAAAAAAAAAGAAAGAAAGAAACTATGACAAAGTATAAGCTTTTATTATGAAAAAAACCCTCTGGATTAAAAAAAGTAGTTTTGAAAGTAAATAACCATGAAGAAGACTGTAGACTATTTAAGAGTAGCTTGTTGGAAACTCGAACTCAGCCCAGAAAGAATCAGCATTTAAAAATAAACACTAAATCACTAAGAGGTAAAGGAAACAAGACTGCTACAAGGGTTGAAAGAAATCTTTTCAGTTTGGGAAGGATTTTTCCAGGATGTAGCCAGAGAATCAAGTAAAGTGTGGCTGGCCAAATGTGAGACGAACCAGTAATTAAACTGGTCCCAAACTCATCAGTTATCAAGGTTCCTTTGCAAGGGATTTGCAAGGTGTTTTGTAGAAGAACGCAGAAGTGTTCAAACAAAGAGGCAAGTGAAATATACTGGGGACTACTTCAGGTTGTTAATGAAAAATGTTATTTTGAGAAAGGAATTATTTGTCACAGTACTTATGAAAATTGCCCATGTTAGATTTATTTTCAGCAGTTAGTCTTTGAAGGTTAGTAAACCACTGTACAACTGAACTGACTTAAAGATTAGTTCTTAGTTGGTGGTTCAATGGATTGCCCATACTGTCTGGGATCAGGTGGGGTACTCTTGTCTTTTATATGCAAAATACACACCCTCTCTCTCTTCTATGGAAGTCATCTGTGGAAGATACACTAACTTGTAGAGCCTTCATATATGTCTTTATCTTTGTCTTTATGGACATGGCTCTTTCCATGTGGCTCCTGTTGGCCCAAAGACCTATGCATTGAAACTATTCACCTCCTGCATACACTCAGCATGACAGTGAGAGGGGAAGGTATCCGTGACTGATGCTCCTATTGGAAAAGGAAAGAGCAGAAGTATAGAGCCCTGTCCTAATACAGTAAAACCTAGCCAGACAGACATTAACAAACATCTCTACTCTTGGAACAGGAAGTCCCTCAGCCATGGACTAAATCTAGTCTTCATAAATTGCTCCCAAGTTGATGCTTTACTCTTATTATGTTTTCTCACAGCCTGAGTCCTACCCATAGAAGATATGGTGGGCCCCAAAGATCTCCTTCTGTATTAAACAGTTTGGAGCTCTTTTTAGCAAAACCCTATCAATCCTTTAACAACACTTTTAGAATTCTGCCATAATGCAGAACCAAGTCCGCTCCATATCCCACAAGTTATATCCACACCTTCTTCATAAACAGTCATCTCCTTTGTTTGGATATAATGCTGAATTAAATAAGGAAATGCCCTTAAAGTTATTAAAAATCCTTTTCACTAGCTAAGTCTACTCAATACCATTGTAAATCTATCAAAGCCTTTAAAATGGATGTTATACCCATTAAGCCATGCTCAGTTTATCCCTTTTTCTGAAGCCATTTCTTATTTTGAGAATCTTATTCCTGGCTAGAGAGATTGAAGAGAAGAAAACAGTTTTATTTTTCAATCCAGAAAATTTGCCTTCTCTGTATTTCTCTGAATTCCGCTTGCCAAATAGTTTCTTCCTTAGCTCATCTTTCCCCTACAGTATGTCAAATGCAGTTACACCAGCCAGTTGACACTTTTCGCTTTTTGGCCATAAAGTCTTCTTAGCCCTGTCTATAAGATTATATGGTACATTTTTGTATTCTGTGACAGTTTGGTAGATTGTGTTGCAACTGTATAACAGGGATCACCATCTTTCTAGCCTGCTATAACTATGTTTTCATCACTTTTCTATCCTTTACTAACAGCTTGTTTGCCTTTTTTTTTTTAGACTACTAGAATTTCCTTTACTGTTTTTTACCTTCTACTTGCAATCTAATCCCAATGCCATTGCTACATGTTTAAGGATTTTGTCATATCAGCTTCCTACTTCTGATACCAACTTCTATATCAGTGTTGTTTCACTACATGATAAAGTACACCCGCCAGATACTGGCTGTTAAAAAAAGCATTCTTTTTTAACTTTAATTTTGTGGTAGATGGATAATTATGGTCTACATTATTGCTATGGGGGGCAGATAGTCTATAATAATGTCTTAGTTTTCTCATTGCTGAGATAAAATACCCAACAACCAAAGCTAAAAGACAAAAGGTTTATTTTGGTTCACAGTTTGAAGAAGTTTGAGTTCATAATTGGCTGGCAGGAGCCGTGGAAGAGACACATGGCAGAAGAGAAACAGTTAATGGTGGGAAGAAAACAGAAGGCACCAAGGCAGCAAAGTACTGAGGAAGCAGCAGCAGCCACTTGCCCGGCTTTTCAGGCTACCTGCCCATTGGGTGGTGCCACTCACACGGCAGGCATGTCTCCCCATCATCCACACCCAAAACTATGCCAAACCAATCAGTGGAGTAATTTAGTAATCAAAATTCTTTGATCTCAGCATCACATACTTAAGTATCATATACCCCAAGTATCACATACCCCAGATCCAGCCACCTGTGAAAATCCCCATCTCTGACCACAGAAGGACTTGGTGAGACATCCAGGCACAAGCCAAAACAGACAGCCCCCTTCACAAAATGGAACAGAGCTGAACTAGAGTAGCTGGGTCTCTGCCACCCCTTTGCTCATCCTCAGGGATGAGATGAGCATCCAGTATGTTCATGTAGCAATAGCTTCCACACACAGGCAAAGAGGGCACGCTCCAGTGCACAAATACTTTTCTGTTTGTGTAACACTGGATGGCAAAAATTGTTCAAGCAACTCATATGCTGACCTCATTCATGGTGCATAGAAATAAACAAATCTTTATCAGAAAAAGAACCAGTGCCAAAGCATGAGCACAGAAAACTGAGAATTATCACTGTCATTGCAACCTATCTACCACACAAGTAATAATTATAGTTCTCACATCAGAACATGCACATAAGGGTGCTAGGTGATATACTGGATGCATATAAATCACAGATGTTTAAAAAACTTAGAATTATATAACAATGATTAGGCTGTACAACTTTTCAGAAACAATCACATAGCTTGAGACTTATTGAAAAACAGTGAATACACCTGCATCTATACAGACATCTCCAGAGAAGTGCAGAGATGACCATGAACTATCAAAACCATCAGAGAAAATCAATCCCCCACTGAGAATCAATAAAACACAGTGTTCAAGAAGCACCCACGGTACAAACCCAAGGAAAATCAAACCCCAAGCAATCTGGAAGGAAGAGAGGACGGGGTTTTCCAAGAAGACAATCTGAAGCTTAGGAACAGCAATACAGAGCAAATAAAATAAGTTAAAGGAAGTTGAAGACCCATTTTTCTTGATATCCTTAAAACATCAAGATTTTACATGCTCAAAATCTGTGGGGTTCTCAGGTCATTTCTAATCTCTACTTGAGGGTATACACTGCCTTAAAGCTCTTCCCAACAGTTCTGAAAGGTGCTCTCCATTGCATTATGGGTATTTTCAAAGAGTAAAGTTTGGCATGAGGATCCCAACTGCTCTAAATCTCATAAGATTCTGAGGAGGAGGCATAATATAGCAGAATGCATAAAAATAATCCTCCAAGTGAGGGAAAGGCATCCTTTGTAACAATTCTAAGCAATGAAATATTACATATTGCAATTTCTTTTGTATCTTTGCTACATGAGAAAACTAGAAAAATACATCAAAACAACATAGGTTATTTTTATTATTTACACTCTAGTAGTTTTTATTTTGTACACTGTCAGAATTTTTTTAATAAAAGCAGATTACACATGCAAAATGATAATAGTTAATGATAAGAACCAGTCAATATTAAATCATAATTAATTTGCTGTAAATAGTTTTTTCAGAGGCAAGGTACAAAACACACATGCATATATCATTTTGAAATTTCCCTTTTCATTGTTTAAATAAATGCCACCTGTCTGGCTGAATACATAAACTGTCTTTCCCCCAGGAATTTGCCCTCAGACAACAAATTTTGTCCAACACTTTTATAAATGACTAGGTATGTAGGAAAACGTTTTTCAAGTGTGTAAAGTTCAGCAAATAGGAATAAAATGGCAAAGTGACAGAAAGAGTTTACAGAATGACCACATCATAATAAGGAGTAAATTTTAAAAGAGATCGACAAGTTTCAGGTGAGGAAAGTTAAGGAAAAGTTCAGATGTCACCTACAGAATGTGGCTAATGCCCTGGGAGAGGTTCTAGGTTAGACAAGGCACAGGGTGCTGATTAAACTAGGGTGAGTGTGTTATCTCACCAAATAAACACACTAGCAAATGGGGCAGGGCTGTATTTATTGGCACTAGATGGGAATCTATACTCTTTTAGGCTTTTCTAAGAAATTTTTTTGGGGGGGGTTGAACCAAATCTTTGTATGGATCTAAAATCAAATCCTTCCCTTTTACATTCCCTATTTAATTCATGTTTTCTAAACAGCTGAGAGATGAGACAATGAATGAGACCAATCATATATTATATATGAAAATTAATAGTTTATGATTGCCTTGCTTTCTGTAGCTGTGATGATACCTTCAAAGCAGTAATCCAGTACCATCTTCCACCTTTTCTAGCCAATGAACATCCAACTGCCTGCACCAGAAAAACACTTGAAGCCACTTGTATCTTTTTCCCTGTGCTGTGGCCTAATTGATTCACACAGTTGGCTACAAATACAAAGAGAGTGAGTGAAAAGACAGCAGACACTTCTCCCAGGGGCTAAGAGCAGGAGGTGAAGTATTAATGGGAAAACAACTGCTCGGCTGAGTCAGGTACATAGTTCAAGCATTTAGTATAAACTGAGAACATTGTAGTAACTTGTAAAATCCGAGAATTTGTTTTTATACCAACTGGAAGATTTATTTTTCAATAAAGGAAAGAGACTGAGGGAAGAAAGGGCTGTGTCTGAGAGGTGGAAGCTGAGTCTATTGTGCAAGAAGGCCAGGGTATAGGTGGATCTGGTGAGGTCTACCCAGTACTCATGCAGTTTACACAAACCTTTGAGGTTTACCAAGCAAACTTATGCGGAAAAACTTGCAGGCATTTTATTTCTTATCTATAGCAGCATTAGGGCTGGGATTGTAGATCACTGGCACTGAATCTGCCTGGTAAGCACAAGGTCCTGAGTTCGATCTCCACTACAGAAACAGTAAATAAATAAATAAGCATTACAATTACCAATATGATGTTATACCCATATATCTGTTGATTACACAATAGGCAGAAATGAGCAGAACACTCTTTCATAGGAATATTGAATGGACTGGCCTATAGAACAATAGATAAGAATGGAATTGTCTTAATCACTACTGTCCTTTCTCTGATATCGCTGATTTTTTAAAATTGAAACCTTTATTGGTACATTACATATACACATCATGATTGCACTCAACAATGAGAATTTGTACCAGTATATGACACAGCTTAATTCTCATTTTTTCCCATAGCCCTACCCACCCTACCATTCCCACCCCTTATATACATAAACTTTGTTTCCTTTCTTTTTGTTATAATCTCATTATTTTCCCCCTTCACTCTATTTTGCTTTGAGTATTTTCTATTTCACAATATATAACATACAACTCTAGAACTCATTTACATCTTTATTTTCTCATACCAGAGAAAAGATGAAATATTTACCTATCTGTGACCTATTTATTTCACTTATGAGGATATCCTCACATATGTCCATTTAAGTATAAATGATTCAAATTTAACATTTTTTATGGCAGAGTAATACTCCATTCTATAGAAGCTGATTTTTAATAAACAGTAACTACCTCTGCTTCTCAGATAATCCACCTACTTCTCAGAATCCAGCAGACCACCCAGCTTTGCACCCACTTGAGCCAGTCAGTGAGGACCGGATTGATACCTCTGTGGGTTTTGTGCAGCTCCTGCAAAGGGACTCACGAATCCCCTGGCCCTCTTCAGAAAAACACACAGCTGAGGTTCCCCATGACACTCCTGAGTTCATGAATAAATAGACTTGTATTACAATGCTTCTCCTACTTGACTCTGAGCTTTTCCCAGTCTTTATTGGAAAAGTCAGTAGTATTTTTTTGTAAACATATTTTCTTACTGAAAAATAGTGTAAGCTTATAATGACACATCTTATTTGGGTAGAGGTTTCAAAAGATTTCTTAATCTAGGATCCTGATATCAAATAGTTTAAGCATTATCTTCTTCTGCTTTTAATAAAAGCAGATTACACATGCAAAATGGTCATAGTTAATGATAAGAACCAGTCAATATTAAGTTATAATTAATTTGCTGTAAATAGTTTTTTCAGAGGCAAGATACAAAACCAGAGAAAGGCTTGTGGGATTCAGTTTCTGTTCCAAGATCATAAACTTAGAAGTAAAACAGTGTCCCTGCATTTTCCTGTCTTCTCAGATTTCAAGCAGAAGAATTTATTCTTGAGTTCAGCCTCACCCAAATCTCAGCCACACCTTCCTGTGCAAGGCAGTGGGCTTGGAATCCCAGTACCCGTCACCAGCAGTACGTCCCAAGTACCTGCCAATCCACAGTCTTTAGGCTTCCTAGTGCTTGCCATGACTGTCACCTCCTTAATGGCTGAGCCCTTGCTCTTCATAATTTACATTACATCCCGTCCCCTTTGTAGTAATTGAAGCCTCACCTGAGCCTCCATAAGAGAGGTACAAGTGCCCCAGAGATCTCTATGTCATTCCAATATTCCAGAGGCTACAATGTGTCCTCTGGTTTTCCAGTTCTGATGGAGCTGCTGCTCCAGGAGAAAGGATCAGACAGAAATATCACATTGTCCCCAAAACTTGGAGTGTCATCGGCACCTAGCTAGCTTCTGGCAAGCCAAGGTGAGTCATAAAATGGCCTATTAACATGACAAAGATAGTATTTGTATTTTTATTTGGATTTATTTTTATTATGCTGATTTTTAAAAAATTCATATTGTATATAGCGAAGTAGTTCATATAAAAACTAACTATAGACATTTGTATAAGGAGTGCATGCTACCAAAATGCATGATTGTAAAATTTTGCTGCAAAAAATCATGATTATGCAATTTTAGGAGCACACTTTTAGAATATAGAGCATACTTTTAGAAGACACTTTTGGATATTTCTAGATCATAAGCTCCCTAAAGGTATGGACAGCATCCTCACACCCTGACACTTGGAGCATAGTAGGTTTTCAGTATATATTTATTGAATTACTAAGTCATTGAATTAAAAGTAATAAATCTGAACAGTTGCCATTTACATTTCAATATTGTAATGGGTTGAATTATGCCATCCAAAATTTATATCTACCAATGCTTTGCCAGGTGACCTTACCTGGAGATAAGGTGTTAGCACACTTGCAGTAAGAACTGAGATGATAAAAACAGGTGGAAAGGGACACATGAAGTCCAAAGAGGAAGTCAAACTTGGAGTCATGTCATGATGCACAAAGACGCAGAGAAGAAGCAGGTCACATGATAACAGAGGCAGCCACACGTGGAAGTGACACAACTGAGCCACAGACCAGGGAATTCTTCTGGCCGCCAGCAACTGAAGGGCCAAAGAAGGGTCTTTCTGTAGGGTTTCAGAGACAGCACATTTCTGCTGACAACTTGACATCGCACCCTTGGCCTCCAGAACTAAGACAGTATACGTTGCTGAAGGTTGAAGCCACTAATTTTTGGTAATATAATAAGATAGCCTGGAAATTAACTTTGGTGCTATATTTTAGATCCCAGGCCTCTTGCTAGAATGTTATCCTATCTGACTCACCAGCCTTTTTTATTGGTCTACTGTAATGAGTCTGACACACATCCCAGTGCAGACCAGTCCCCATATGGAAGGAATTTAAAGCTCAGCCTCCAACTCCAGTAGAGTTGTCTGTTTACTACATAGTACCATTTATGTTTAGAGAGCTTGTGTAACAAAGAAAAGTTCTCAGAACTTCTAAGATGTAGGTATGCATTGCAGATGTGTGCTCATTTATGAGGTGACTTTTCATTCTTTCCTCTGAAATTGTTTATAAAGATAATCATCTTCTCTCTTATATTCTAGTGAAGATCTCTTCATAACAACCATAAGATATGTTACAGTCTTGTTTAAGTATTTCATCTACTGGTTGGATCAAAAACCAGGAACTAAAATTGGCTTTTAATACTCTGACATTTCCTTTAATGTTACCATGCTCTTATTATGTACACTTATCTATATAAATAAAAACCAAGATAAATTAAATATAAGACAATCAATTCTTCAAAACCTTTGTGGTGAGAACAAATTTCTTTCTAATTGTGGCAAAATATTTTAGTTTGTTATTCATCTTTCTAACTAGGCTGTGACAAAAATTAATTTCCTTTTTGTGAAACCACAAATGTTTCCCATATACTTTAGAGGTAACTTACATGAGCTTATCTCTGGCCACTCAGACTCTCAAGTCCTGTTATAACTGTGTCTCCTGATTTAAAAGGAAAATTAGCATTCAGCAAAGTTCCCTTAGAGTTGAATAATTCTTTGTTATCAGTTATTGCTGATGCATTGAAGCTACCACTTCTTCCTGATCTTGAGCTTCCTCACAGCTCCCTTGAATTCTGAGCATCCAGGAAGGACGTTATTGCAGCTGTGAGTCAGGATTCTACCATCACAACTGGGCCACACTCCCACAGACAGTTAAGGAGGGAATACCAAACCAAGGCCAAAGGACTCCAATTTATCAATCACAAGATTTTAAAAGAAATAGAAAACAAGAACATGTTCTCCCAAGCATCAGAAAGTAGGGAGGACTGAGAAATGAAGCTCTGATGGAGATAGTCTCAAGTCGTCAGCCAGTATGAAATCCACGGACACAGAGTAAGTACCTACAATAAGCCAAGCAGGGCTGACGATGAGTCAGCGTGGAGTCTTGAGCTGAAATCTGGAGAACACTTAGAACTCCTTCAAAAACAAAAAACGTTGAGATCTTAAGAAAGTCCTGTGTCTACACGTGGTACAATGTCTTGAACTCAGTTAAAAAAAGAAATTCTGGGATGCAAGTCTTAGATGTATTTATGAGGTCCAGAGCAACTTGAGTGTATTTTTAAATACCTATCAAAAATTCTCAGTAAATGACTGTGTTTTGGTATGTTTTATTTAACCTATGAGTTAATTATTTGTGAACAAATGTACCATAAAACCAAGGTGATTATCACATCAAAAGACTTAAGAACAAAGGATTACTGAGAATAGTGGGAGGAAGTCCAGTATTCAGATGTGACCTTACAAACAAATGCACAGAAAGGCTAAAGCCGGGAAGAAGAAAGTGGCCCACATGGTTAGGAGACAGTACAAGCAGTGGCTCAGGGGAGCCCACCAGGACTCAGGCTGACTGGGAGGCGCTGGAGGACGGCCAGCAGACCGGCTGATGTGGAGGGAGCCCGCAGAGAAGCCCAGGAAGTCAGCTTCTAGGAGTCTGTGCTGGGCACAGCTTCGGTCAATAATTTTACCAATTAATGAACTCACAGTATTGGAAAAATTTCAATGAAATTTGATAGTATTATAAAGCTGTGGAGCAAAGAAGATTCAAGTATTGAATGATGGACATAATTAGAAAGTCCGCTGATCAGCTCCATAGGTATACATAACCAATTACAAAGCAGCAGGGTTTGGCTGTCCCCACCAAAATGCATGTTGAGATTTAGTCCCCATTATGAGCTACTAAGAGGATGGAGATTTAATTTAACTACCGTATATAGAGGTAGGCCCTTTGAGAGCTAACTAAAATTAAATACACGATCAAGCAGCAGACTACTTCACTGGGCCTGTGGCTTTGTAAAAGGAAGAGAGAGCTAAGTTAGGACACTCAGTCCCTCTTGCCATCTGCAACACTTAGGGACTCTACCGAGTCCCCACCTAAGAAGGACTTCACAAGATAAGCTCATGTGATTTTGAACTTGCCAATCTTCATAACCTTGAGCCAACTAAACTGCTTTCCCACATAAATGCTTCAGTCAGGTATAGGCCACAGAAAATGCACACAAAGAGTAAAGATTCATTTTGTGGTAAGAAAGAATCAATTGGACTGGTACAGAGTGGGTGCTCTGGTTGCTAGACAGCCCTGTTGCTTTTTATTTTTTGCTTGATCCAAAGCCTTTATATAATACAAGTGCCTGCTTACACACACGACCATCTGAGTCTGTGTAAAAGATGCCCAAATTAAACCCTCTTTTATTCTGTAGCTTCAGATCCCATATGGGCCTTTGTGCCATACTCCGAGTTTATTCTGGAGGACCCAGAGAGTGATCTAAAAGCAAGGAAGTGGAAAAATTTTCCTCAGAAAAAGAAATTGATTGAGGAAATCAGCAGTGACCTCAAAAAACTAAAGTTATCATGCACAGGCAGAATTGGGCTAGTTATGAGGTATAAATGCTAGCAGGAAGACAATGGGCAAAAGTATAGGAGGACAAGCTTTAGTTGTATACCGTGAATCGTACTTTCATGAGATCTGCTCGGCTGTGGTCTGCCTCTCTCAGGTATGCACAACTCTGTGTCACTTAGAGCACGTGACCGAAATCCCTAGTCATTAGAGGGCTACTGACTACAAGGGGCAGTGGATGGTCAACCCTTCTCAGGTAAACAGAACAAATAACAATGAGAACATGGAATAAAAAAAACCTTAAATCCACATACATTCCATCTTTGTAATGTCAGGTACCTGTGAGATCTGGGCAAAAGTTTGAAAACCTATAACTATTTTATTTTCTTCAAGAAAATTCAATAGCCCGTAAAACGCATCTGTTATATAATGGATGCTGAATGTATCATAGAAAAATAGAGAGTTATGGGGGTATTATATAGCCCTCAGCATGGAGAGAAACCAGCAATAACACCACTAACAGAGGAAAAAGGAAACAGAGAAACTAAGAAGTGTGTCCTTCTGAGCCTGCATCTGTAAGAAGGGAGAGTTCCAGGTCACCCTCTGATTAGCCACCGCTTAATCAAGTTTTCTCTCTTCTTCAGAAATCATTTGCTTGAATTAAAATATTCATACCTCCCTATGAGTCAGATTTCTGGTAGAAATGTAAGTAAAAGCAATACATTTATCTTCAAAATTTTAGTTTCAGACAAATACCTTCATTCTAGTGATATAAAAATATATACAATTTGGAGTGTGGATATTTTATTCAGTACATGTTTTTCTCCAAAAGATTATCTAAAGAAAAGTCCTTTTCAGAAAGAGGAAATTTATTATTTAAAATAGTCTTCAGAAGTTAATTCATGGAAGTTCATGCTTGATCAATAACTTTGAGAATTGCTCTTTAACTTTTCTTAAAAACAACATGGTTTTGTGTATTAGCTTCTAGACTAATTTTTAAAATTCAATAAAATGTTCTTTAGATGTTATTGAATTATGACTGGTGATTGATACCTTAAGTGCAAATGAAATTGTGCTGGGTGTTCTCACTTTGAAGTTGCCCAATAAATCTAAACTAAAATATTCATAATAAAATCATTCATTTTAGAAAAAAAAAACTTGCTTAAGCACAGTGCTAGGGCAAAACAATGAATTACCCTACGACTGTGGAGAGGGTGAACACAGCTTTACGGAAAGAACTTTGTAAAACAAACCAAAAGTGTGCACAAAAAAAATTGCGAAGTAATTTAACAAACTTTTTTCAGTTCTGAGAGCAGATGAAAGACATTTATCATACGAAAGACAATCGTTGTCACCTGATCTGTGAACTGCCAATTCCGGAGGTAGGTGAAAGTAGCATCATTAGAATTGGTTCCTAGATTATTGGCAAATACAGGCAATGAGAGATAGATAACAAGGCAAAGATAAGAGAAATGTGATCTGAGCCACGATCGCCAGACAGGCGTATGGGAAGAAGATGAAAAAGGAAGGTGCAGGAGGAGGGAGCATGGGGGGAGGGGGAAGCAGAACAGTGACATTTGGTGATGAACCATATGTGCGTGGTTTGAAAGACATGACTGAATTGTTTTTGGTGCAGTATTATTCTGACATTTAGAATGAGGCAATTTTCCATTTCCATTAATGTACTGCCAAATAGAAGGAGAACTGTCGCGAATTAAAGACTAAAGAAAGCTGTTCCTCAAAGTTGTATTAAATCATTGCTGATGAACTCATTAAGAACAAATTAACAAGGTAAATTATACTCAGAATATCCAGCAAGAAACCCCAAGTGAAATGGTACAACTTTACTGTGTCTAAGTCTCCAGCCAACGTAAGCAATGCCAACCATGACGTCAAAGTGTGAGGACTCCTTGCATCTCTACAAAATGTCTTAGCATCCTCAGGAAGGACTCAGGATTTCTATAAAGAGGGAAAAAATATGTCACAGTATCTCAGTAGATTTGATAACAACTAGAGGATGTTAAGGGAAGTTACTCCCACTCTCTTTCTAACCTATTTTTTAAGCTATCACTGTCTTATGCACCAAGATAAAAGCAAAATTAGGTTTTCTATTGTTCCAGATTAACAAACCAAACCGGCATTTTTAGTTGTCAGCATAGAGAATGTTATTTTACCTGAAATGATGTATCTTTGCCTTTCTCAAGTGGAATTGGAAAACCTCTGTGATCCTCAAGCCTCCCAATTCAATTTCAACTTTCAGGGGGAGGACTTGAAAAGCAACCTGAATTGTGTCCTTGAAATCGAGATCCCAAGATGAAATTCTCCAAGGAGGCCAGTCCCAACTCAGACTCTCTGCTGAGTATACTATTTATTCTCAGCATTGAAGCTCTAAGAATTATAAACAACTTCTAAAAACAAAACAGACATCAGTAGAATGAACACTACAACACACTCCCCAACTTGTTCGGTGGCATCCGTCTACATTTTGTTGTGTTCAGCTCATATTGTAGAGTTGAACTACAAAATCTTGGACACTTTGGATTGATGATGTTTTGTCTTCTTACATTGCATGTTTTGTCTTCTTCATTGCTATTTTCTTAGGTCCTCTCCATCGCTGAAAAATGGGAACTCAAGACATCTCCATGACAATCTGCATCTAGGCCCTGGGCTGTGTATTTTTTCTTCCCATAGTATTCCTAGTGCCTCTATGTTTTTGAAGCACAGAAAATATAGAACTAGTGTTTTTATTTGAATAGAAGCACTAATAAAAAGTTTGTTTTTAAATTATGTCCCATATTCAGGAATGGCCCCACATATTGATAGTGATTATTTGAACTTCCTAGAACTAATGGGCTCTCACTTGAGACCAACAGCCATAGTCATGTCTTGAATATAAGCTAATATTTTATATTTCACTAAATTCTTTCAATCAGCTTTAC